>WURT03172873.1:0-10435 GCA_009936505.3 Holothuria glaberrima | reverse complement strand
TAGAAGCATTGTCAAGCAATGATTTCCTTCAAACTTGTCCCCCAAATAATCGATTTCAACTCAATGAGCCCCTTTAACAACCTGTAAAATTGACAAGTGTTCAAATTCGTTTTTCATGATACTATACATTTACACCATACATAAAAATGTCCAGTTTGCTTCATGCAAACAAACACTAATCCCTTAAAACTGGAATAAAATAACAAAATAAAAATTTGAAAATATATGACCTAGAGTAGACCAATTAAGTTTATATTTATATGCTAACATGACACATTCACTTCTTACCTGTACTTAGACCTAATATATATTCAGTACCTGTATTTAAAATGGAACAAACAGTTTTTAATCATTTTGTTTGTAACCCTCTTGAAAGAGTGTGAATATTTCAAATGCTCTCAGAAAGGGCGAAATTAAAAATTTTGATTTTCTGGCAGTTTCTGAATCTCTGCTCTCAGAATTTTGCCGCCAACGTGTCTCAAGTTGGTTTCCCAAGGAAACCCCCTTATATACGGTGTAGTAAATTTCTACTTGAAGAAATTGCTTCAGTTTTCCGTCTTACGATGTAACGCGAAGGGATAATTAATGTTAGCGTATTTACACAAAAACTGATGTACGTGATCGTGACACCATATGCAGCACGATCAACCTTGATTCATAATCACATACCACTGGACTAAGGACTACAATCAAGTGAAATCACCATTGACTTATGTTTATGAGACAGCAAGCCGGTAACTTACAACTTCTCAAGCATTTTTGTTGTTTCCAGGAATCTTTCCGTCAGTACGTTATACAGCGTTAATCATTACACAGCGAACATCACTAAAGCGCTGCAGGTTGCTACGCGAGAGAGTTGCCCCTCCGAGTGTATGGAAACCTCTTGATTAAACACACCTTTTCGATAGTAATATGTTGGCCTAGATCTAACAGTACTTACCCCTTGAATTGAGGCCTCCCAAGAAGTTTTCCGTTCAACCCATAACTTGAAACAAATAAGGCACTAATAAACATTAGAGTACAACATGCATGGGCGGCGATATGTTTTCAGTATTGGGAGGGGGGGGCATGGCCCCATTTTCAAATGATTTGCTGTGAAGAATCAAAGCCAATGGGTGACTTCTCAAATATTAGGAGGAACATATCCCCCTGTCCCCGGGATCGCCACCCATGACAACATGTAAGGGGTTCTTAGAAGGATGTCTTTCACTGTGGCTCGAAAAAGCTCTGATGGGACTCGAGGATGCATTGTGTTAGTCAAGCAGAGCTGCTATATTCTGGATATTAGTTTTTTCCGATACAGTTATGGACCTCTATAGCGACTTTGTGCTCTTTAGGTGGACCTTTTTCTGAAATCATTAGAGCGATATCATTCGAATCCAACACCATGCTGTAACTATTAATTGGGGCCGTATGAAAGCTTACGTACGGTAAATACAAAGTTTAAGTTTCAGTTCACAATTTTATAATTAGAGGTTATGCATGATCATTCGTGTACTACCGACAATAAGATGAGGTTATCCATAATATGTACAATTTATATTATCACCAGAAAAACATTTTAGAGGCGTGACATTGCCGCCAAGTTGTATTCGTTACTTCGAAATCGTGCACTTTTTCATAATTTCTCTATTGCCTTTAACAATTAAGTGCAACCACCCTCTCTTAGACTATAAAAAGCATTTCGATTTGAATCAACATTTAAACGCACCAAAGCTACGGCCTCATGATGGGGATAAGTCCTCAAGTTTGAAAGCATAAACTACGTCATAAGCAACTTGAACCCTCCGAATCGTGGAACTTCCAAATGAGATACGCCTACTAAAGAAACATAGACTGGGCCTATATGACGACTTCGACGGACCAAAGTAACTATTCCATCCCCTTATGTGGTGCTGTGGTATTACTGAAAGCAAGGATCATGTGACTGAAGTAATTGTTTGGTGCGAGTGGGCCTAATACAGATGGAAATGAACAAGGCCGACCAAAAGTAGTAGAAACCACGTGACATGCTAAATCGAGGTCAATGTTCTTTGTCAGTGTAAGATCTTTTGCCACTAATTACACATCCTATGTACAATTTATTTCACAAGCGTGAAAAAAGTACGTTTGGGGAGGCCAAAGACTTGTGTATGCTTTACTAAACTGAAAAAGAAGGCGATCATATTTTTGCCGAAATGACTTCTCAAATTACACTCTGGGAAAGGTAGAGGGCCGAGGACAGACTATGTTTTGTACCTACACTAAAATGATACAAATATGGATGACCCCGTACTACAGTTTATACTCTTAATCACAGGCTGACTAATGAACTACTCATAATAACCATTATAGAAGATGAACAGCAAGAAAGATTTACACTAGAATAACGATACTGCCACGACTAAGACACTATCAGCCACGACTAAGACACTATCAGCCAATCGTGTTTAAAGTAAGAGTTCACACTATGACAAACAACGAAGAGATTCGCGTACGTTCCTATGTGAATGCATTCATATAAACTATGGGTGACGGGGTTGTGGCGGCCCGTCATTAATATTGTGGTGAAATGAATTACTTGCGAAGCTGACAGGAGTATACATTTTTTAAAGACAAATCCATCATAAGGCGCAGCTCTCAGACCCATTGTTAGCATGCTATCAGGGAATTTTCCAAAGTTAGACACAAAAATGCAGAGGCTTATTGAGATTATCCACGCAAGTTATCTAAATTCGAATTTAACTGTTTAGTATACTGTCGGCGAAAAAGGTATGTTTGAACAAGCAGGCACCACCTCTTCTCCATATCAACGGTCATGACGTTATGGAAGCCAGGCTATGGTGCTTTCTATTGATTTCCATGCCGTATGTTTGCATTCTAGAAGCCGCACCCTGATTTAAATTTGACCAAGATCATTGGTGGTAGGTTAGGCAACCATTTCCTTGTTAAAGTAACCAAGAAAGTGTGGTTTAATTTTACTAAGAAACTGTAATATTTGAATAGGATTTCAAACCAATTTAAGCAGGAAAGCGATAGTTTTGACCCGATTTTTCTGGTTATTTTCAACTAGGAATGGTTAGCTACCCTGTGAAACGATCTTGGTTACAGTGAGCGGTTTTTAAGAGTCACTGTGTATTGGTGTAACTACTCTATACGAAATACAGCGTATTGCTCATCAGCCGTAACTTATTCGAGTACAGTCCCACATCTTGTTCCCTATTCCTCTCCTCCAACTTTTTCTCTTTCTTTTTAGCCATGATCCTTTCTAACAGACGGACGGGTATAATAGGCTCTTTTGGGTTACCTGATATCATTTGTCTGAGACTAAGTAGGGCATTTGGCGGGCGTAGAAAGGGAGCTTTGGTAGGCTTATTTAATGTTCCATAATTAGATAACCTTGACCACATACGGGGCAGATTTTTTTTATCTAAAGCAGAAAAACGAACCATTCACCAAAAAGATACAGACCAAGCAGCTGAGCTTTTTATCTTTGCCTCCGATCTGACACAAATTTCGGTTTCAGGTCAGATAAGCTTACGCATACACCCACTTAAACTAAAAGTCAAGTTTACGTCAGATAGACTAAGTGTATACCATGAAAAAGAGTCAATTTCCCCCAAAAGTCCTCCTTTTTCCTTTTTGTAACAAATCACCACGTTATGGGTTGCCTTAAGGTTTCATTTCACCCGTCTCGATTGCAATACAATATCATTACTTACTTGCTGTGATGACCTTGAGTCTTACTCAAGTTTGATTGGCAAAGTAATTGGATCTTTGGAGGGGTTCATGAATATTTTTCAAGGAAGCTTCCTTGACACAAATTACTCGCTTTGATATCATTGACCATTGCTCTTGCTGTCTTGTTGATTTATAGGCCATAGAAAATAAAGCACCAACTATATCTAATATATCAGTAACTCAGTATCGTGAAGACGTATCTAGCCTACGTACGATCGTTATATATTAAGTTTGCGCAGGATATGTAGGCTACAGAGACGTTGCTCATTTTCGAGAGAAGAAAAATTGTGACTCGACTTATGGTATACCCCCCCCCCTTGAACAAATCCCATACTTCATATCATAGTAATGTATCGATATGCTAAATGTAAGATGACTAAGCTGCAGGGCTGTATACAAGTGGGGACTGGCCACTGGCCAGTAAATCCCCCCCCCAAAGAAAACACTCGTCCAGCTTACTGGCTACTAAAAAAACCTATGAAACAGTCGCCAGCTCGACCGGAGCCGACATTAGCCACAGTATCTCTATATCTCATGCTGCATCATCAGTTCATCACAAGGTGCTAAAATAAAATTCACTGTTGAGTTCAAAAGGGGAGTAAATCTGTGAAATGAGAACAGCCTTACAAGGAAAAAAGGTCTGCTGGTAACTGAGACACGTGAGGATTCCGGGGAACATGTTTATTTACGGTGACCGGCAATTCGAGAGGTTTAAGTGCTGAGAATTGAGTCTCTAATAATTATTTAAATTTCAGACGACCAAAAGTACAAAACACTCCTCACCATCGGCCACTGAACCAAATTCAGTGGTCGCATTGTACAGCCCTGCTAAGCTGTAACCTAACAACAGCATCAAGTTTAAAACCAAGGTTCTGCTGTTTTGGAAAAAAATTGTGTGCTCCTCATTTCCATTGCGTATACATCGTCTTACTGCCAATGCAACACTTCCCCTTTTTGGGAAAATCATTCCTGGTTGGTTAATGTATTTATCGTCAATGACACATGTGTATCCAATTCTGCAAGGGAGTGATACTAAATTAAAACTCAGGGAAGCCAGGTTTAAAAGCTGTAAATAACCTATAATGGTGATACTCAAATACTAACGTAAATCGGCCAGCTCCTCTGTGGAATTTGGCGGGTTTAGCAATTATAGGAGTTCAACAAAGTTTTAACCCGACTTGTCTCATCATAGCTCGGGTCTGTGCTGTCCTGTGCAGGTGTAAGGACGTTGTACAAACTCTTCCTCGAAGGTTCCTGCTAAATTGTAGACGCGAAAGCCATATTTCTCCTTAGGTAATGTTAAATGTGTCTCATCGATGCTGCGAGCACGACGGTGATCAGGAGAGGGAGACACACCCCCTTAGTTGAAATAGACGGGATATCTTACTACTCTCGAATTCGCTAAAGGACGAAATGGTTTTCTGATTTTTATAAGCGAAAGATGACTTGGCCATCACTTGATGGTCATAGCCTTAGGAGTATGAGGCAGGATCTGGGGGCGTCGGCGCCCCCTCCCCAACAAGCAATTGTAAATTTCAGTGAAAATTGTCGTTTTTACAGTGCAAAATTCATGTTAACTTTTTTGCCAACTTTGTACACCAAAAAACTTGGGTAACGAGGGAATGGGACTAGCACTATGGTTCAAACTATTACTTCAAATGAAGCCTTACTTAGGTCATAATTTGACCGAATAATTTTGGTCTGTTCCTTTATTCTTGACTCACTTTTGAATGAAGAAAAGTTTTAGGGCAAACACTTTCCACCCCTTCCAAGGAAGCGTCTCTCACGTCGTTCCAAAAACATGGCAACCATATACGCCGACACAACTATGCTTGTAAGCATAAGTACGTACATACGTCGTACGTACGCATCATCGTGAACTGTCAAACGCAAATAGTCTCCATCTGTCCATTGGCTCATGAGCCCGATAGTCCCATTTTCAGCTGATTTACAGCTTGGTAAGATACGTTTCTTTCTTACTTTTTAAATGTATTTTAATGTCTACCAACGTGTAACTAATATAGAGCTAATGAAACTCTCCTTCAAACAATTACGATTTTCGTAAAATGTAACATTTTCTTAAGCTAAGCTCTTTTGTTTTTGAATTAGCAATTACAGGCGTTTCAAAAAAATTTAGGATTTGACACATGAAGTTAGCATTTGAACACGTTTACAAAGTAGGCGCAAAATAAAAGTTCTTAAAAATATTTAATATCTACGCCATTTTTAGGATGGACATTGCATATTCGTTTTGTACAGCAAGTCTGGTTTTACTCCAGTGTGCTTCCCAACAATCAGCCTGTACTGGTGGTAGGTAGTTAGTTAGTTAGTTAGTTAGTCAGTCAGTCAGTCAGTCAGTCAGTCAGTTAGTTAGTTAGTTAGTTAGTTAATTAGATGAGGTTTTACGGCCCAGTTTCTAACCAATTGGTTTAAGTCGAGCCGGCCACGGCCTTTTTTCCAGCTGTGGCTCACTGGCTTGTTTTCCCTACTCCATTGCTTATCCTGAGCACCAAGCACAATGGCAGTAGGTTCTGTAGACTTATTGTTGACTGTACATGGCGACTCAGATTCAACATGAGCAAAGTGGAAAGAATTAAACCCCTAGACTAGGTAGCTCAGTGAATCGACTCGACAGTCGATTTTCTTTGTGACTCGTGCAAGACACCTCGATGTTTATGGTACCACGATATCCTAAGGCAGGACAATGTTACTGTTAGGGGATTCCCCTGTCTTACTTTGCTACTGATATCTATTTAATTAGATATAGACAATCGGTGTTAGAAAACCTATCCATCACCGGCCCTTTGAACCATATCGCCCCCTCTCCCACAAAAAATGTTTGAAACCTTTTGTCAACACTCCCGGCCCCTGGCCCCTGTATCACTCGTCTCTTTTTTTCCTTTTTTTTTTAACCCTGAATAAAACATATAGTGCATGACAAATGTATCTATTGTCCTGCTGAGATACGTTCCCTTAACTTCCTCGTGCGCATGAGCTATAACTGACAGCATAGAGTATAGGAAAACTTCCTAGTGTGTCTTGAACTTTATTTCACTTCCTGCTTATAGGTAATTAACATGATGCTAAATGCACCTATATATGTTAAGCATGGAGCTTAAAGGAAGCTACATTTTTTTGAGCAGATGGACCCCATTTTCATCACGTATCTCGGAGTCTTATGTCTGCTCATCTTCATTTTAATCTCTGTTGTATATAAAGGTCATATTTCATTCCACGCAAGTTGGCCTCGTTTCAATTGATGTTGCCGAAAATCTCAGTATGCCTCTTTTCCGCTACCATAGGTGTTAAATTTCTATCTTTCTACACAAAATGTTTAACTGCCTCGCATACTCCTGTAACATTATAATTGTCAGAATATGATCTCCGTTGGGCTTTACTCCTGCTTGATTTCCGAACTGTTAAATAAGCATATGCATACACCTCATGAATATTCATGCACCCAGGGAAATTGTTGCTTACTTCCTAGATATAATACATGCACGCCAAATGTTACCGTCAGGGTGACAACTTTAGCAGCAATCATTTTCTGAAGCACTGAGTATGAAAAACATTTGTCTGCTTGTTTCAACAGCAGAATCCAATCCCATCATGCATTGCTCTAAATTGAGGGTTGCACATTCAAAATTTTGTAGTTGCAAAGATTAAGGTTTACGCTCATGGGACAATAATAGTCAACAAATATAATAAAAGTGGCATGAGTATAAAATGATGAATACCTCAGGCAAAATTTTTGCCTTTTTCTCAAAAAAGAAAGAGAGATGACAGGAAATATTCCTACTCCAAGATTCCCTCAAAAATGTCAAATTTGAGAAAATTTAAAATCCAATTTCGTGTAAAGGTGATTTAATTACATCTGTCAATGTTCGGGAGAGCTATGTATAATGTAAAACGTTTTGCCCCGAGTTTGAGCATCAGTCTGATGAGAATCGATGATGGCGGTGATGATTCTGTCAATTATCCTGTCTTCTTTTGACAACTGTAATACATAGGTACCTAGTACTGACCTTCAAATCAAAGTAAAGCGAGACTGAATTATGTGAACCACAATGTGTTTCTTCATAATCATATTTCTACGTTGACAGACTTACACGAGTCACCACCAATTCTCCGAACATTTTATTCTAAAAGGCGTTCGTATGTCACGCATGTCTACTCATTTGTTGAGTAGTGAAAGGAAAAAAAATGGCCCCGATTGGAAATGGAAACACTTTCTTTTGCTAACAGTAACCGATGAAGTCACGCGTCAATAAACCTTTGCAAAACGTTAGTAAAATCATAAGTATATGAATTATCAGAACTTTTGGCAAACACACACTTTGGTTTTAGTCGTTTCAGCACGTTACATAAAGCCAAAGTACATACACAGCGTGTACATCACCTTACCACCGATGCATCTCATTTTTCACACATATAAAAGTAGTTGCAATATTCTTCACCAATTATCCTACGTTTACAAAGGGACGATATGTCAGTCTGCAAGGTACTCGATCATTAGTTAGTTTTGACCAATGTGAGGGAGAGGGTGAGTTGCGGTAATTATCTTGGTGTAAAGAACTCGGTAAGTTTAATTATGTTGGTGTTTTGTCATTGTGCTTTCTAGTTCAAATGATACTTCATGTGACCCAAATAAAAGAACAATAAATGGTATTATCACGCATGTATAGTTAATGTTTCACGTTACATTGTTGTGTGACGGTACGTGTGTGTTTGATGGGATGCAATCTGTTTGACTTAAATCGCAGTTTTATTCTGATGTGATCCATTATCGTTGACATTACAGCATTTGTAGAAATCGTTACGGCAAATGTCATTTACTTGAAATTGAACTTTTAGAGTGAGACTAGGCAGCGACGGGTTTCGAGACGTATACTCGAGCAGATATAAAAAAGTTAATCACGGACGGTAAGAGGTTCAAGCTATTTGAAGGATACCTCGACGATTGTCAGCCTAATGAAAAGTCACGGACTGCAAAAAGTAAAAAAAAAAGTTAAAAAAAAACAAAAAACAAAAAAAAAAAAAAAACGAATGATTCGAAGATCCGAGAACTTATGAACTGCAGAACCGGAGATGAGAACCGTACAGTCTGGACAAACTTACGGGTATGAACTGAAATGAAGGATGTTACTACGAAAAACAATTCTCTGTAGTAAAAATCCTACCATCAATTTGAAGATACAATGTTTTCGACTTTAGATGTATTAGAAACATTATACTTTATTTTGCTCCGTGCATACTTCAGGCAGCCTAAGGCAATAATGGCATAGTGTTTGGTTACATATGACTCGGGATGTTACACATTTTGTGTGCATCGTCTCTGCCGCTTTACAGCTCACGGCATACCCGAGTTATGAAAACGTTACGGCGGGTTATGACTTTCTCTGTTTCTTGAACTCTGTGATTGGTTAAGCCACCAATTTCACGGGTAAGCTGAGGAGAGTGAATACTATCCTTCTCCTAGCTAAAGATCATTTTTCAGTTGTTTTCTGTGTTTGGCTGCTACGTATCCGCCTCTGTGTATTATCGTTTGGGTTATTCATGGCTCGGTTAAGTTGTCCTGGTTGAGAGGTGATCGAGTGTCACCTCCCTTTTTCTCATAACTGTCTTACTTGATTGACCGTTTGGGAATTAACTATCTCGGGCCAATTCCCTCAGAAAAGGGAAATGGGCTTTTGCTGTATCGTCGGTAAGGGTATGTACACGCCATGAGGACAAAAGTAATCGTTCTCATACTATTTTCACGTTAAACACATAGCGTGATCAGCACTCTCAAGAGTGAGTACAATGTCATGAGGATGAGTTCAAGGGCACATGTCTCAAGATGTGAGTACAGGTATGAGTAAGTTTGAGCACCTTTTTTCGAGCATGAGTGCAATCTTTGACATAAGCACAACAGGCTTGTAAGGCGGGGCTAAGAGATTGCAACCCTATTCTAGCCAAAAAATTTGCTATTCTCGGGTGGAACACAGTCTTATTTTTGTAAAAACATGCATTTAAATTTCGGGCAAAATGGCTGCATCTCCCCCACTTATTAGAAGTCTCTACGCCCTTGGTAAGAACTATAATGCCATCAGCATGAAAATCTACACAAATGAAGAGGACAATTAAGTTCTCATATGAAATAGGACAGGCAAATGTGCCAACTCGCTTGAGAACGAGTACACTTACTATCTAAAATCAGATGAAATGAAAAATTCGTGGAAGGAATATGAAAAATGAAAATAAAATCCAAACCACATGCGCTACTGTTTTGTGAAGTTTTGAATGTAGACGTCATTGGAAAAACAGGAAGAACTTGCAAAAACCCAAAAAAGTCAATATGACGACCAGCAGAATTTTTTCTTACTATTAGAAATCACTCGAATTATGGGAAACTTCAGACTGATAGTCAGTGGCGTAGCCAGCGGGGGGAAGGGGGCGGGAGCCCCCAGCTGAAACTCTCTCCCCCACTTGCCCCCCAAATGAAATTACAGACCGAGAAAAAATATCTTAATACGCACCAAATATGTATGTCTGCAGACTACATGATGATGTCTATTGCGATTTTGTCAGTCCTAGAAATATACTGTACGACTAGAATCCGATTATGATTAAGCTCACACAGGACTCTTATCTGCTGCGTACGTCCAACTTCAGTATATTTAGCCCAAGAATGGCAACACCAAACTGAGGGTCTGAGCTCTGTCTCCCTCGAGTC
>WURT03172840.1:0-10435 GCA_009936505.3 Holothuria glaberrima | reverse complement strand
AGCCAAAAAAGGCTGCCTGCCCCAGTGTTCAAGATCCCATCAGCCTTATTTGCCGATGGGAATCGGTGAGTTACTCGCTGAGTTACAAGGGCTCATGGATAGTCCAACTGTACTGTGCTCGATTGTTTATTGCTTACACTTGTTTGAAGCTGTTTCATGATTCTGAATACTCGTAGAATGATAAATTATTTGCCAGCAATATGTTTAAATTTGATTATAAGGCCAAGTAAAATTAAAAATGTTTCACATCTGGTTTTTGCAAAATGAGGAGGATGAGGAGCTGTGCTATTTTTTATTTTTAATTTTTTACTTTTCAAAGATGGCTTTTCCACAATCCTTGGTACATTCATTTTAAAGGATATGTGTGGTAGGCCTATAACCTTGTTTTATTGTGTTACACAATTGCTTTAGCTTCAGCAAGAACTTCTTTAACACCCTTGGAGCTTAACGTAAACTAGGCCTATAGGCATACTTTGTACGTTGATGTAATTCATCGTGCCACACAGTATAAATATTAACAAAGACACGAAGCGCTAGCGGCGGTAGTATAGGAAGCTAGCACAGTTTCTAACTTTACACAAATATTGAAAGACATGATCGTAAAGCTGATACTGCATCAAAGACGAGTTCGCAAGTAAATATTTTCGGGTACATATTTTGGAATTTTTGGTTTTCTCTCATTTTTCCGCAGATAAAAAATAAAAAAATTATTTTCATGCGGCCCCAAAAAAGGAAGAGGGTGGGGACGCGAAACATACATAGGCTATTTTTTTACTGCGCACCTTATGGTTATTCCAACAAAATAGTTCATAAATTACATTATAACATGTCTCCTTATGTATACAAAATAAAGTACGTACCAAATCACATGCTTTCACATTAAAAAACGAAAAAGCTTCTGGAGGAGTGTAACGGAAACACACAGCACTGTTCAAGGGCTAGGACTGCCTGTGCTCCAGCTGGCCTGTGCTTCCGCAGAGCAAACTTGGAGGGAGTCAAGTAGTGACCTTGTATTACGTAATTTAATTTCCTTCTTGCTAAGTTTTGTTCTTGTCAAATTATCAAAACCTTAAATCTATTTGGGGTTGCAACCACTGGGCCTTGGGGCCACATGCGGCCCTAAGGGCCGAGTCTGAGAACCACTGTTTTACAAAATTACATGAAGGCCAATGTTAGGATACAGTTTAGGGAGTAATTATAGAATACAGGGCCACTCGTGGGTTGTGTCTGAGCATCCGGATGCGCGGATGCGAAGTCAAAGCTAGGGAAGATGCCTTTTGAGAACGACACATCATTGATCAGGTATATTATGGGATACGAAGTCGAAGCTATGGAAAATGCCTTATGAGAACGACACATCGTTGATCAGGTATATCTTCGTTCATGCGGAACTTTTTTTTCTTAGTCCGTTGGAAGTATTTTGGGTGGATGCGCGGATGCTCAGTTAGAGTTTGGAAAAACTGGTAGGCCCTAGTCCATAATAACACGTTGGTATATATTCGGAAAATGTTTGAAATTTTTGTAAAGTCCATTCCAAGCATCCCCTGAGTGGATGCGTGGATGCGGAATCAAATGTATTCACCTGGAATACAAAGAATGGCAATATGAATGGAGCAGGTATGTTTAATATGAGAACGACTCATTGTTGTCCATTCCTTATTAAGACCACAAGCAATATTCTGGAGTGGATGCGCGGATGCTTTGATGCGAAGTGAATGATTTCACCAGTATCAGTTTTGAAGTGGATGCGTGGATGCTTGGATGCTTGGATGCGGAGTCAAAGTTTAGGGAGCAAGCCTGTATAAACAGTGTCACGTCGCATCCGCGCATCTGGATGCTAGGTGAAGATCAGAGTGGCCCTGTATTCTATAATTGTACCCAGGTTAGCTTAGTGTTAAGCTAGGTGAGAGTATTACAGGTTCAGGTTTCGGAACACAGATTCCTAAGTCCCAGAGGCGTCGAAACATTTGTCTGTAGGTGAACCCTAGGCCTATTTCAGATTTAGGCTAGTAGTAACAGTAGCCTAGTCACACACCAACTTTATGAAATTATGTTCGTGGAAAGGGTACTAACGTAGGCACAGGAGTAAAACTGTACAATCAATTCGTGCCTTCCGCTGAGAAATTCCCCTCTCACCCAGGCTAGCCCAACAGGCCTTCACATGTTCTGTTAGAGTCTAGCCTACCCTTTCTATAAAATATATAATCATAGATAGGCCTACTCATTTTTCACATGAGAAAAGTTTACTTTTAACGTACAAAACCTACCGAGGCCAGCTCTTTAGTTTGAAGTTTGAGTGATAGGATGCACCAGCACCGCGGAAGTATTCTCCTAGCAACGTACAGCAAACATTCGGGGGTCATGACCTCACATGTACACAAACTCGCAGCACTCCCATAGGCCTAAGTTGATCTGTTTCGGCTATGTTGCGGGGCCGGGAGGGAAGATTTTGACTAAAGTATTCCCAGGATTTAGCTGCTTTTTACCGATTGTTTTGAGAGAAGGCGATGCAATATGTCGGAAACGCAATCACTGGCCCCATCAGCTTCGACATTTTCGAGCAAAAACGTTGGTAGTAAAATCAAACGAAAAGTCAGACAGAGAGCTGCTGTGAAATCCTTTACACACGATGAGTTTATGGCAGCAGCTATTGGAGATACTGCCTGGTTGAAACAGGCACTGAAGGGTGGTAAAGATGCCACAAAATTTGACAAAAACGTAAGTAGCCTAACAGGCTTTGCGTAGGGCAAGATTGTAACTCAAGATAAGGTTTCAAGATAATGACAGTGTAGTTGTATGGGGGTTCAACAAGACCTTGATAACTTGTACTGCCAGTGGGAATCCCCTAGCATGAGCTGGAAAAGACATTAGCCTAGGCATAACTAGGTTTAGGTTTTAGGTTTAGGTTTAACGTTTGAGGGTCAGGAAGCCATTTGGCTCATTGACGACCCTATACCAGAGTGTGAAGTCCTTCAAAATCTTAAGGGCCAGCTTTTTTCTCCAGCAAAACCCATATCTAATTATTAGGTTATAAATGAACTTTGTTTTGGTTGGTTTTGTGGGTGGTTTCATTTTGTCTGAGGCAGGTATCAGAAGTTTACGCTGTTGGTTTGGCTGTTTCATTTCTGCATATTTTTATGCTGTGTAATTTGGGTGCTTGTGAAAAGTTGCTTGGTGCTTGTGTCATGTAGTTGCTGCAAGTTGCAGCATAGCATCTTGTAGAGTAAATGATACTGACATAAAATACACAGGCATATGTGAATTGCAAGTCTAGACATTGAAGGAACCTTTCAACTTCACAAATTGTATTGAGTCAGAGGGTCATGTGTATGCTGTGACCAAATTCAAAGGCCAATTTCTTTGGACAGTTGAAAAACCACCTATTTCAGGATAGTACTATATTGCTTTTTCTGAAAACACTGTTATCTAAGTTTAGGTTACCTTTCATCATCAGAGATGGGGCTTATAATACACTTCACACTGCTTGGCCATGAGCAATACTTCCAGGCCTCATAAAATACAATACCAGTTTTGTAAGACTATTACTTTGACTTGTACCAAGGGGAAAAAATGTCAAAACACACTGTTTGTTTCATACGTTTTGCAGTCTTAGCCACTTGGTATTAATTATACATGGTACAATCTACCATTTACCAACTGCTGGTCTAATTTGGTCTGATCAGCTCTAGACTGCTACTTAAGACTGTTGCAAGCCAGGTACCCATCTTTATGCCAAGGGGACAGCTGTTTTGTTTGTAAAAATACCTTGTTAAAGTGTTTTTTGCTGTGGTTTTAAACTAATTGTGGCATTTTGAAGTGGTATTATACATGTGAAGCATTAGTACAGGTCATTGCTTGCACCAGGAAATGAGATCAAGCTTTCTCAGTTCTTTGTTGTTTCCTTTTTTTATTTTTTGAGGGGTGGGGGAGGAGACCAATTAGCTTTCCCAGTTCTTTGTTTCCTTTTTTTGAGTGGGGGCAATTAAAGTTTTGAAACACTTTCAATATAATTTGCTGAAAGGAACATTGTTCTTGTATTCAGATAGGCCTATATTTTTCTTTGCACAATTTCAGCTGAAACTTTGTATCCTGCTAATGTTAACACTATTGTAGTTCTGGTAATATGCACAAGCCCATTAAACTAAGGTGTAATAGTCATAACATCTCCTTTGTGAATTGGGTTGAGGTTGTACACATTAGTGGACAAGCTGACATCCAGTCTAGCATTCAGTTACACTTGTGGAATTTTAACCATGTGATCCCCACACATGTGTGAACAGCATCACTGCATGAAAATTTCCCCAAACTTTGATATGGATGTTAAAGTTACAGTTTAAGTTACAGTAGGCCTACATTTACTATTTTTCTTCTCTTTCAGGGTTTGGCAGCTATCCACCTTGCTGCACTGCATGGTAGGCTAGACAGTCTTAAGTTTCTTGTGGAATTCTGCCGAGTTGATGTCAACCTACCAAGTTCCACAGGATGGAGACCTCTTCATCTAGCTATCAATAGTAGAACAGGCAAAAGAGGAATACAGTGTCTCCAGTATCTCCTGGACAAGGGAGCAGACCCCTCTGTGTAAATATATCAATCACTATTTTCTATGCAACTATTTTTTCAGTTAAACTATATTTACATGAAACTGTAGATCCATCAATAAGTCTATTATCACATTATAGTATGCATGCAAAACTTTATGTGTTAATAATCTTGTCATTGAACAGTTTCATACCGTATAATTTACTTCACCTTGTATCTGGAAAGGGTGTAAAATTGTCTTCACAAAATAGAAAATTAAGTGCGTGAGTTACTTTTAGCAAATTCATGAAAATGCCAATGAGAACTTTTTTGTCAAAGCCACAAGGGCCACATACTGCTAATTTTAAAATATTCTGGCGTAACTTATTGAAAGAGCATTGTGTTGCATGTGGGTGCAATTTGAATCCTGTGGTTTAGAGTAACTTGTTTTCTGAAATAACATGCCAATGCTCACAGAAAAAACAAAAAGTCATATATTATACTGTACCTTTTGACAGAATTCATTTTTCATTTAGGCTTGCAGATGTTGTATGAGAATTATCACAGTTATAATCTATCAATCTGTTTCTTATCATCTTGCAGAATAAATGATGATATGCTTACTCCAAGTCACCAAGCAGCCATTGAAGGATCAGCCAAATGCTTAGAGGCCCTGATAGCTGCTGGTGCCAACATAAATCTTCCTGACAGTAATGGACACATACCTCTAGACTATGCCAAAATCTGGGGACACCGTATTTGTGCAAGGTCTAGTTCCAGAATCTTTTAGAACCTAACTTTCTATCTGGATTTAGTTAAATATTCTGCACTTTTGAATAAAGGGCATTGACAAAAAGAAGAACGCGTATACTTGATGAAAATTGCATTAACTCTGTGCGTGCCAAACTCTCGTTTCATTTGTTGAGTTTTCAAGTTCATGGTTCTTTCATAAATAGAAGTTGGGGATTCCCCTCCCACATGGTTTTGGAGAATTCTTGTCCAGTCTAAGAATAATTTTTTCTTTTTCTTTTTTTCTTCATTTTGTGTATCCTTATCTGCTTGAAGACTTTCCAAAAAAGTATGTTAATTTCTGCACAAAAAAAAACAAAGTGTGAAACTGTTTACTTTTGCAAAATTGCAAAAATATTCCAGTATTTCTTCAAATGACAAGACTGCCCCTTTCTAAATTTTTGTTGGTATGCCTTCTGAGTTCAACTTAAAACATGCCAAAATAGCCCTTTTAATGGCATTATAATTTTAAAGTGGTTCCAATGGTAAGGCAGAATAAGCCTCTCAGGCCTTTCCACTGAACTCAGATGCAAGCAAAGATTCCAAATTCTCTCTCCTTACTCCATTGCTATGCATAAAGTACTCAAATGTACTTAAATACACATCAATATCATCAGAGGCCTTCATGAAAGGGACTTTATCTTTAGAACCCCCTCATTATGTCTTTCCTGCAATAGCATACGTAATTTGGGCTTCAGCTTCTTCACGCTGAATTTGTAAAGCCTTTAAGGGATATACTCCAAAACATGTGATTTTTGAAACATTTTTCTTGTTTGTTAGGCTTCTTGCATCAGAGGGATGGAAAAAAGATAAGGAAATCCAACTTCATGAAAAGATGAGGGAGGCCTATCTTCAGAAACTAAAGAAGGAAGAGGAGGCGTTACAACGTGAAGCTGATGAGGCAGAGAAAGAGTTTTTTGGGAGCGTTTCTTTTACTAATTGGTTGGAGGATAAAGGACTGTCCAAAAAACCAACTGGACCAAATACAGTTAGTGAATGCCATCATAAAACTCACAAATTACAGAAGGCAAATAGCCAAACAAATCCTAGGACTTCAGATTCCTTTAACATGAAACTACCTCAGATGGAGTCAAATAGAACCATTACACCAGCAAAACAGCAAAGAATGAGGCAAGGTCAAGCTGGTAGACAAGCTACTTCCAAACATGTGTTAATAAAAGGTGAAAATAAAAGTAAGACTGACCAGAAAAAGGAGAAGTATTTGAAAGCACAGCCAATTCTTAAAATTACAGCAGCTGCAGAAAGATCTACCCCAGATGAAGGCTCTGAGGAGGAAATGTCTGAATATCCTCAGTATGTGATTGATAGGATGTGGCTTGAGAATATGTCAAAGCATGACCGACCTTTGAACTTTAAATGCAAGAACATAATAGATGCCCAGCACAAGAGGTTGGTGGATGAAAGCCAAAAGCCTTTGGTGGAAACATATGTACATCTTTCTGACTGCACAGACTCTGTACTGTTTCCACAGCCAACTGTTAAGGCCAACATGGACATGAAGGACTCTCATTGGTCAGACTTTGACATTGAAAGAATGACTCATGCCTTTAAAAGTTGGTCTGATCCTGGAAAATTCCCTGCCATTAAAGGCAAGCAATATGTGTATCCATTTGAAGGTCTTTAAATGTTGCCCAGTTTTCAACGTCCTTTATAAGCAAGGAGTTGGCCAACAATTGCTTTCCCAACTTCCAGTAGTGTGTGCCAACTTCTCTGACCATGGTTCATAAAGAGTAATTATTAAAAATATTGAGCTTAGCTATTCAGGTTACAAATAGTAAACACTCTTAGTACCCTGTTTGTTCATACCAAAACTTACAATGGTCATTTCCTTGATAGCATATTAAGCCTTCAGATTTCTTTCAAGTGTGCTATTGCAAGTACTGTAATGGTATCTGTCTTCATAGCTTATGCTCATGCAATCAGTTTATCAAAGTGTCAGTAAGACATAATTACATAACATCATACCATGTGTGCTCTAATTTTTAATTATATGTCGTAATTTAGTTTGAATTCCCATACAGGGGCATCAAACCAATCCAGAAAGGGAGGGGGACATATATCCCCTTCAATATGCATGGAAATACTGTATGATTAAATTTTTCCTGCTAAAAACAAACTGATCTTCAAGTTTTGTTTGCATTCAACATGAAGTAACTATGAAAGGGAATGGTTTTAATTACAGGCAAGAATTCAGAGTAGTCCTGGCCCTCTTGTACCAAGTCAGCTATTCCACCCACCCATGAGTTTAAATTGATATCATTGATCCCAGCCCTTATACTCTTGGTGCTAAACAAAGTTCAGGAATATTACTTTTCCTTTAAAATGGTTTTATTTGAAAAGAAAAACTATTAAAAGAAGGGTTCAAGGAAAAATTTACTTTTCATATATGAAAGAGGAACTAAATCTATGCATTTTGGTGAAACAACTGGTTTCTTTCACTTAAGCTATGCCTACACCTCTAACATTGTTTCATGAGAAAACCAGTCCTAGTCTTCCAACTGCTTTTGATTGAAAAAAGGGTCAATATAGCTAAATTTATTTTGAATGTGTTAGAAGGTTACGAAATCTTACAATTCTGGTGAAATTTGTGTTCAGTTCCCATCTATGGTTCTCCGACTACCACCAAATGAAATCACATTTTCAACCCATAGTAGACTTGAAGCAAGCACATGTGACATCATGGGAGTAATACCTGGGATACATCCACAGGTTTTGTTCGTTTTGTTTTTCTTAAACTTGTACAACCAGTTTTCTCCACAGTTTATCTTATGTTTTGTTAATGTGAATGAATGAGAGGTAAGGGAATATTGCAAACTCCATATTCTGTATGAGTAACTATATCCTGATCTATTTCAAGCTCACAACAATAGATTAAAAAAAATGAAATAGGCACAGCTCACCAATGCGAGGAGATGACATCACTCTTGCTTGCTTTTAAGTTTACTATATCTGTTACAAATTAACTTGATCTGCTAATATTCCAAGAACCACATATCAGAATTGGATGAAAATTTTATAAGAATGTACATACTTGATTCCCCTTTCAATTTTAAACACATAGTCTTTGCCTAGACTCTTGTTTTAATTTTAAGAAATATTATGTCTTCAAATTAACTTAGGTTCGAAACATCATTTGAACAATCAAATAGATCATATTTCCCAAGTGTTTGGTTTATGTTGCTCCACAATGCAATCATTGTATGTCATGGGTACAAAAAATTTCACAACTAATTAAAGAATGGGTTATCATTTGCCAAGTGTATTAAAATTAACCTTTCCAGCTAAAACCTTACAATGACCCAAATATTATAAGTAATAAGTTTGTTGTAAACACTTGAAATAAGTTACAAATTGAGAAAAAGGTACATATATGCTGTTTATTTACTTTCTCAGTAGAAAGTAAATTCATGCACCCATGAATGTTCATGGTAATTTTAGCATATTGAGCTATAAACAGGAATTCAGCACAATCGATTTCAAGCCTGGCATGCAATGCTTTGTTAAGAAATTACCTCACAGATCAATAGAACAGAAGTTACTTTTGTTTTCGAAAGGTATCGATCTCTGCATTTATGGGACATTTTGACAATAAAAATGGTTAACAATTTACTCATTTCTCCAGGCCATCACATGAAATATTAAACTGTAAATACAGAGTTGTTAACATTTAGCCATAGCACTGGCAGTTTGTTAAAGTAGCTTATTATTTTCCAGTCATTCTTGTGAAGTGGTGGTTAAATACTTCACATTTATCAAACCTAAAAATAAAGTAAATTATCCTGTTCACTTCAAGCTGAGTTTTACATTTGTTTCTTTTTCTTGTCTGGTCACTGCAACAGTTTGAGGTAGAGTTACATGCATGGCATATATCCTGAAGGCAGTGCTTGATTTCTACAGTCATCCAGTTGCCCATGGCAACCAAAAGTTGTGACGGACAACCATAAAATGGTGGTTTAGTTTCCTGTGGACAACCAAGTTGCATGCAACAAGTTACAGACTGCTTCTAAGATTACTGCAAATTTCTTTTGGACAACCAAAAAAGGCAGACATTGTTCAATGGATGACGATAGAAATTTCTTAAACTCGAGGCCTGCTGAAGGCCATGGTAAATTGCAGGCAGTGCTTTGTTAAGAGTGTGATTTCAGTTTAACTGGAAACTTAATTGTGGAAACACTTATGGACTGCTGACTCCACACACATGGTTACAGCCCTTTATGTGGTAACATTAGCCAGTTCACCATCTCCAGACCACTGTGTCATCATCTGTTATCTTAACAATCGTTCATACATAATTAAATACCTCATCTAGCTACGAGTTGTCAGAACATAGGGGTGTGGGAACACAGGGCAGTCACCCACACACATTGGGTTAACATACACAGTGTATGCCATACTGAATGAGATGGGTCGATTGAGACCAGAGGGTCAAACCTTCGGTGAAGTGGGTCATCCATCAGACCTTCAGTCATGTGGGCCTATACCTCTCACTGTCAAATTATCAAAACTGAAACCCTGGGTTGCCAGCTGGTAATTTTCATGCAAACTTCAGTTGAAATAGTGAAAATCTTTCCTGGTCATAAAAATATAAGTTAGGTAGTTAAAAATTGGATAGACTAAAGTCACATAAGATGTTCACAGGCATGTCAAGCCATTTGAAGAGCCTGTGCTCTTAATGGCATCGGTGTTCAGTTATTTTCACTCAGGCTACTCTACATCATTTGGCAGAAACTTATGGCAACATGTAATGTTTTGAAGTTTTGGCACACAGGTGAGACTCAAAGCTGTCAACTTCATTCTGAGCCTCGATCCACATCCTGAGATATATCTCGATGCCCGTTCCTACACAACAGACACATTTTTTGACAAGGGGGCATGGTTACTTGAACAAACATCAGTTTTCACAAATATTAAAAATAATACACTCTGCATTTATTAATTCTGCTTATCAGCATTGATACCTTTTTACATAAGGCTGTAATGCTCTTAATGTTCTGGACCAATATCCCCACCATGTATGAGAAGTCGCTATAATATCTACCTTGAAATATAATGCTGACAAGGTTTTTTCAGACTCTAATCCCTGGTAAACTGAAATGACCTTTTACTA
>WURT03172829.1:0-10436 GCA_009936505.3 Holothuria glaberrima | reverse complement strand
GCAAACGGAGTGCACAAGAGATGAAAGAGTTTACATTTGACGACCCTGAAATAAGCAGATAACCTAGAGCCCTTAAAACCACTCCCCAGGAAGACAACCCTTCTGTGTTGATGACTCGATACCCGTCCTATTGGTTGCTCCATTTTTAGGTCAGTGGCCCTTCAAAGCGACACACAGGTTGAGGATGAAGAGCAAAGTGAGAGTGAAGACGAGGCATCCATCTTCCCGGCTGAACTATTTATGTAGAAACGGTGTCCGCAACTTAAACGTAGAGTATGAATTGAAACGCGGATTAAACGGGTGCAGAAAATGTCCGTTTGAGGTCGGCGATAATCCCCGAGCAAAACGAATAGTATGAACGAGTGACAAACTGTTCGCCGACCACACTCGCCGAGTGTGCGACGACCTAGTTCGGCGGAGAAGTAGTTAGTTAGTTAGATGGGATTTTACGAGACACCAACACGATTGTGTCATCTAGAAGAGAAAAAGGTGCAATGTTGGGGTACAATTAACTAGAAAAAGGTGGTGTCAAATTCCACTAAAAGGTACAGGCAAATGCGGGAGTCATGTGAAAAATTTCTATACAGTTTACTTTCCTTGAGAAAATAAGGGACGGATCTGTCTGCTCAAATAAAGTTTTCAGGTCTGGCACAGCGTAGTACTTCTGGCGAATATGGGAGTATTCATAACAGTCAACGTGAATGTGACTGACGGTGACAGCACAATCACAGGGCATACAATATGGTCTCTCATCCCCGTGAAGTAAATAGGCATGGGTAAGGTAAGTGTGACCGATGCGAGCCCTAGTCAGAACTAAATTATCTCTCCGCTTACTGGGGGCTCTATGTCCCATTTCCAACCGGCGGAGAAGTATGAACCTAGCTTAAGGATGTATGCGTTCCACATTTGACAGTGCACCCTCACTTGCACATATTTGAAAACAATTATATCAACCAGGGTAGCTAAAATGAACCTCACTGGTTCAAGTTTCAACTTCGATGAAACAGAAACCTATGCAGCCATGCTGGCCCTGTGTATGTAGGTATGCATGTGGGTACGTGTATGCGTATGTATGTGTAAATGTTTGTGATACTTAGCTCGTTAACACGATATCTCAAGAAGGGAAACTCTGACAGTTCTCATATTTGGTATACGGATGCCTCATATTGAGAGGAAGATTCTTACTTTTTGGTGGAGGTCAAAGGTCATCTGAGGTCACCAGAGGTCAAAATCTGAAAACTTTGTTAACACAGTATCCCAAGATAGGAAGCATTAAATATATGTATACTTAGCATGTGGATACATTGCATCAAGAGGAAAGACTATAATTTTTGTGGATGTCGAAGGTCACCATTGGTCATCGGAGGTCAAAATCTGAAAACCTTGTTAACATGATATCACAGATAGGAGGCATGGAAAGTAGTCATACTTTGTATGAAAATGCATTATATTAAGAGAAAGATCCATATCAATATATCAATTTTTGTGGAGGTCAAAGGTCATCTGAGGTCACCAGAGGTCAAACTCGGAAAACATTGTTGACACTGTATCTCAAGGTAGGAAACATGGACACTTCATATTTACCATGTGGATGCATTTCATCAAAAGAAAGTACTTCATCATTTTTGGTGGAGGCCAAACGTCATCAGGGGTCTTGGGAGGTCGTAAGTCTGAAAACCTTGTTTACACATATCTCCAGACTCAAGCTTGAGTGACAAGATTCCGTTCTGATATAGGAAACTCAAAACAAACAACAATGTGGTCAGACCGATTAGCTGGATGGGAAACAGACTTGCAGTGTATGGTTGGCCTGGGTGGACATAATACAGACTGATTTGAACGCATAGAAAAGCACACTATGGTACGCCAAAGGTAAAATATTGGAGTTCATTTGGAATCATTGCATGCAAGTTTTTCTTCTAAACCGAAAATATTACTGAACGAGAGGATATAGTGTAGACGTTCGATATATCAAATTAAATTAGCAGAAAGGCAATACGCAAGAATAAACATATATACAGTAAAATTCAGGAGCGTAAAGCTGCACGTTGCAATATGCTGCTGGAATAAGAGAATTATTTTCCTTGTTACTTCAAAGAATCTGTCATGCGGGTTGTGATGATGATGATAATGATGATGATGATGATGATGATGATGATGATGATGATGATGATGATGATGATGGGCTGGACTGTACGGAGTACGTGTAGAAACGAGTAGTGTTTCCAGTAGTATGAATCCCCACCATTGGACTAACGGTGGAGGGGCCACCCATTAGGGGATAATATTTCAAAGTATACGTCATTATGGAATAAAACATGAGTGATAACATACTGCAAAATATGCCTTACTCTAGGCCAGCCTGTGGGGCGCTACTAACTACTAGCACTAGGTCAATGATTTAACTGAATGGCAAATATCAATATAGGCTCTACTGCCTACAATACAAAGAGAGTAACGGTACTTCGTACAAAAATCAGTACAAAGTACAATGGGGACAGACAGTCAGTGAACATTCCACCATACTACAGAATAGACAAAACTGTGTGTGTGTACTGACAAGGGTCTGTGAACTTTTCTCTCTCATAGGCCTATGTAGTTTTCTAGGTCACGAGGAAAAATGAAGAAAAACAAAAAAACAAAAAAAAAAAACAAACTTACAATGTACATTGCTGCTGTTGATGATTGTGTAATGGTTGTATATATCCCTATAATTCCAGTATAAGTCCAAGTAAAATCCGAGGAGGATTCCAGGTAAAAAATCCAATATAGGGAAGACCTTGGAAGACCTTGTTCCTTGCATGCAAGAAAAAACCCTATTTTTCTTCTAGTCCAAGTAGTAATAAAAACTGTAGAAAAGCTTGTCTAGAGTCTAGAGAGAGTCTAGAGAGAGTTTCCTTTGTACTCGTCTGGAGGTGTATTGGGGGAGGTGTTTCATTGAAAGGTTATTTTTTTATAGATACGCACACAGTACAACAATTTATACTGTATGATAACGCGAATAAAAACGAAGTTACGCAAAAGAAAAAGAAAAAAGAGAAAAGAGAAAATGACATACACACAATTTAGCATGTTTCAAAAAGTGAAAAACGCCAGTTTTTCAGGGTCTTTGGAGAGCCCAGATGTTGTAGCTCTCGCCTGCCTCAAGCGTCACCAAGCATGAAGACGATCATCTCTATGCGATTCTCGTCTCCAATTACGGCGAATGGAATGGCTTGTGGCGCCGGTTGTTGAGGTGGCTGATGTTGCACTGGTTGTGCCGGTTATTGAGGTGGCTGTTGTTGCACTGGTTGTGCCGGTTGTTGAGGTGGCTGTAAATCTTGTATTGGAATAGGCACTGGCGGCAGGCCTTTTAGGATGCCGTCAAACGGGAGTTGCGGAAGGGTTGGTGTCTCCCATCTGGATGGTCTGAAATCTGTAGGAATTGCAGGAGCCGGCAGTAGAACCTCGTTTTCATCATCATCTTTTACGATGATAGGGAAGTAGTGGTATAGCTTTGCTTGAGTCATGGTTGAAGACGAAATGAATTATGAGGAAAATTTCCACGGGGCCCCCTTTTTATGTGCAAGTCCTAGATACAAGGCTACAGTACAGTAAATGGTAAATTCAAAGTGCACATGGTTTGGCGGGAAAATTCGAGTTTTCCTTTTGCCTACACTAGGTTAACATCGTAACACATATGTTGAAACATGTATGCATGAAAAATGTTTGATATGCAAATGATAGTCTTCATCCCATTTAGCATAAGTCGATGATAGAATTCCACGTTGTCACATAGCGCACACTGGAATAGATTCATAATTGCGTTGCCAACATGGAGAACGCTTCGGTTTTTTGTAATACATGCAACCGTCCATACTTAGACTTCAGACGTACGTTTTACACCTTAAAGTATATCAGTCTTGTCCCTTACAATGGGACCTGTGTGATATACATACAGATTTACTAGAAATGTATATGAGGCTGGTACTATACAATGAAAAACCTCAACAGCCTTATCCAGGACAATTGAGGAGATGTCACTGAAGTAGACTACCTTTCGTTTCATCTTTTTTAAAAACTTTTTAAAGAGATGGGTGAAAAAGGTACGTTTCTGAAAACTAACTGAAAAACATAAAAATACAAAAAAAAAAATAACAAAAACACAAAAATAAAAAAAACACAAAAAACAGAAAAAAAAAACTTGTAGATCCATGTATCACAAGTGGGGTGCGCCCCGTTTAGATTCCTGGTCTAGAGTGTATAACCTAATACTATGCAAGAAAGTATATACATTTGTGTAACCTGTATGGAAAGTATCGACCCGTGATAACCGTCGTTAGGGGCTTCGTATTGTGTGATGGGCCCTGTGGGGGCGCTGGTCAGAAAAGTTGGAACGGTATAAAAGGTGGTTCTTTAGCTTGGTCAGCTCATATCGAAAACCGCTGTTGAAATGTGTCGCATCTCCTCAAACTTTAACAACTTCTGGAATTTATTGGAATTACCTTTGGAATTTTTTTTGAATTACTTCTAAGTGTTAAGTATCTTGTGGAAAAATGTGAAGAAGGAAAATATGAAAGGAATTACATGATTTTTGGATTTTTTAATTTTTTGTGACATTAGACATATGAGAGAGATTAACAAGGTTTTTCTATACAGATTAAACTCTTCAAAATGGATCTTAATATTGGAATAATTGGATTACATTCCCTTTTATAATTGTGAGAATGGAAGAAAATCGTTATTGGAAACAATTCTTTTTTTCTGGACGGATAATACATCTTCGAACTGGGGTTATAATCATGGAGTAATTGGATTAACCCGCTTCAAGTTAGTGTTTGTTATATTGTGTAAAGTGTCGCTCAAGAGGATAACAATATTGGAATAATTGGATTAACCTCCCCTCTTAAGTTATAATTCGGTGCATGTTCTTTGTTTTCTTTTGGAAATACAAGGCAACAGATTTGCATTCTACCATCGACAGAAGTGGGGGGGGGGGGTGAGTGACACTATATTTTTTGTATTCGTGTTTTTAGACAGATGTACAATATGTGTAGGTCTAAAAGTTAAAGGTTAGAAGGTATCTTTTTTGATATGAGTTTTACGAAGGGCATTATATGAATTATATGACCATGAACTTCTGTAAAAAAAGTTTATTACTAGTAAACAAATGGAAAAAGCGGAAAAGTCGAGGTATTTTCTGAGCTACAGTATTTTTTTTTTTATTTAATGTTGGCAGATGTAAGTGAAAAAATAATGTACTCAATGTCAATAGGAATAGTTGGAATTGATTTTACCGAGAAACTTCGACAGACAAAGAAATGTGGAAAAGTACAAATTTTTCTGACCCACTAAAAAACAGTGTGTTATAAAAGATAGTTGGTGAATAAAGGGGTTCTCATTACCACGCGTAAATTTTACCCTGAAGACCCATACTCGTGCTGTTTTTCGTCGGTATACTTCAGAATGTACACCATAAATTTAAGCGATCAAGATTTAGCGGATGGTTGGGAAATACACATCAACCGGACTAGACGACAACCTTACTATTTCAATAGACGAACTGGTATATCGAAATGGGTGAAGAAAACGGTAACATCAGAACATTCTATGGTGACGTCACATAGACGTGATTTTCAAAATATTGGAGACATGCATGAGGATGACTCAGAAATGAATCATGGTGAACTCGCCAACGAACCGGATGTCCCAAGAAATGAGCTTCTCACAGATGAGGATCATACATCACCGAACGAACCTGAAGATATTGATTATCAAAGTATTTTAGACATGTTGGAGGATGATTCAGAAATGAACCATGGTAACCTCAAAAATGAACCTGATATCCCAACGTCAGAGTTTGTCGCAGATGCGAATCATGTTTCACTGCAGGAACCTGTAGATATTGATTATCAGAGTATTTTAGATATTTTAGGAAACGACGAAGAAAGCAGTCTTGAGAACAACGATACAAATGCAAGGGAGGTCACGCATGGTGCAGATGAACCATTATCAACGACACAGAACGACGAGAACAATGGTAACTATGACAACAAGAAATCGACAGATCCAAAGGAATGTTGGTACATTATTGAGGAGAGACGTCGACACATCAAACGTTTTCGTGCCGATGCTAACGAATATACCATTTCGTTTCGTAAGGATAAAATAACAGATGTCGTACGTGAAAGGAGGAACGTATTAGCGGCCTTGTATGAAATCATCAACAGTCTATTAGGAACTCTCATGTTCAATTTTAGTGAAAATGATCTTATTGGTTTGAAGTTGGAGCATCCAGCACTGGATAAAAACATATTTATCCCCATGACCCGCAGGGATCTATTGGACGTTTATCGTATCTTTGCTATATTGGAAAGAATTTTACAGTCAAATGATCAATTTACATTGGATGAGCGTCTTATCGTTAAAATCCTTCGGGTAGAAACATTTGAGGGTGGTAAACCTACCGCAAAGCCTCTAGATGACTGGATTACAGAGAAAAGAAGTACTATTCGAATCAGAAACGGAAAAGATGACATGTGCATGGCACGAGCCATTGTTACTGCTATTTCGCATCATCAGAAGAAAGAAGACGCCACAGTTCCTTGGACCAACATCAGAAAGGGATACGAAAAACAAAAAATTTTGGCAAAAAATCTCCATCGTCGTGCAGGTGTTCCCGTAAGACGTTGCCGACTCATTTGCCAGCTTTCGAAAGAGTGCTGCCCGAGTATAGGATAATTGTTGTAACGAAGACCTCAAAAAATCCCATATTGTACCGTGGTCAAAATACGACGGGCATACCCTTGTTTCTATTTTATCATGATAATCACTTCGATACAGTAGTCAGTATGAGTGGATTTTTAAACCGGAAAAAGTGGACTGTTTGAAATCTTACGATGATCCTCTCCGACATAAATGTATTAAACACTGTCGCAACTGCAAAACCAAGGGAGGTAATTGTCGAGATGATGGACAATGTCAAGAATGTAGTATTTGCCATCCAATTTTTAATAGTCAGCAGTGTTTCGACAACCATCTGGTGCAAAAAAATCGGAAAGAAAGCTGTATTACAGAAGAGTACGTGTATGACATTTAAACGTTGCAAGAAATGTTTGTGCAGTTACAAGACCCCGAAAAAGCATGGGTGTGGTATATTTCATTGTGAACTATGCAGAAAGGACCAACCCCAAGGACATTTGTGCTACATGCAACCAATAAAAGACCGTAAAAATTGCAATAATGAAAGGAATTCGGACGCCATTGCAGACGAGGAGCAAGAAAATGATCACATTAAGAAAGAAATTAAATTTTTTTGATTTTGGGTCTTGTGTCGAAGCAGACGGCCGCCACGTACCAAATCGTTGCATCGCACAAGTCGTGTGTAAATCGCGTATGGACGATGATGATATCAACAACCCGTGCGATAATTGTGGGAACGTGCGACAGTTTAAGTTTTTCTCTGTCGAATCATTTTGTAACTGGGCATGTCAACACCCTCAAGCCATTTTCATAGCACACAATCTCAGAGGTTACGATGGTCAATTTATTTTAGAATGTTTTGCTAGATTTGGAATGCCTCCCAAGCAACTCGTTACTACGGGAACGAAAACTATGTACATGGAATTTGAATTACTGGGAAATTCTCGTAACAAGAAAAAACAATTTATTAAATTTAAGGACTCTTACAATTTTATACCGATGGCTTTGAGTAAATTTTCGAAGACCTTTGGTTTAGAGGAAGAAAAGGGTTTTTTCCCTTACCTGTTTAACACCCCGAGCACCGTTGGTATTGTACGTGGTCCGTGGCCTGCTGCCCAATTCTATCATCCGGAAGTGATGCCATCAGAGAAAAAACAAGCATTTTACTCGTGGTATGAACAGCAACAGGGAAAACTCTTTGATATGAACCACGAAATGGAGCGCTATTGCATTGATGACGTCAATCACTTGCGAAAAGGATGCTCTCGTTTCCGAAGAATATTTCTTGACATGAATGATATGGATCCATTTGCGCATGCCATGACTATCGCCCAAGCCTGTCAACAAGTTTACAGACGTAAATTCCTTAAACAGGAAAATATTGCATTAGTACCTCACCATGGATACCGTCGGAAGGATAATCATTCTAAGAAAGCGATGCAATAGTTGGCATGGCAAAGTCACGTGGAGGGTGTACGCATCGCCAGAAATGGTGGTGAAATGACTGCAGAAATTAATGACGACAGTAACGAAGCAAATGACTGGGTTCAAGGTCGATGATCTCCATAACACAACCGTTTACGAATTTCATGGTTGTGTGTGGCACGGTTGTCCGAGATGCCAAACTGATAGATTTAAAAAGGTACCGGGATCCAGGTTCACCATGGAAGATGCTTACTTAAAGACCATGAAAAAGACAAAAATGTTACAGAAAAACATGTATGATGTCGTGGAAATGTGGGAATGTGATTTTGATCATCTTGTTGAAACTGATCGGAAAATGAGGGCGTTTGTCGAGGCATTGACGTATAGAGAACCACTCAATCCTCGAAATGCTTTTTTTGGAGGCCGAAGTAACGCCACGTGTTTAAAATACCAGGCGCAAGAGGGAGAAAAAATCAAATACATCGACGTCTGTTCTTTATACCCATGGGTAAACAAGCATGGGGTTTATCCTCCCCCGCATCCATGGTCAACCGTAGGTCATCCCACCATTGTGACAGAGAACTTTGAACCCTGGGACAAGTACGATGGTCTGATGTATTGTAAAGTATTACCACCAAGAGGGCTTTATCATCCTGTACTAACCTATAGAAATGGAAACAAATTGTTACTCCCGCTTTGCGCTGAGTGTGCCCAGCAGAGGTGTCAGACACTTTGTAAACACTCGGACCACGAAAGAGCTTTGGAAGAGACCTGGGTGACCCTGGAGCTGCAGAAATCTGTGGTAAAGGGTTATCGTTTTTTAGAGATCTACGAAGTTTGGCATTTCGAATCATTTACTCAGTACGATTCGAACACAAAAAGTGGAGGGCTATTCGTGGAGTACATTGATACATTCTTGAAAATGAAACAAGAGGCAGATGGTTGGCCTCAAGATTGCAGCACCGAAGAGGATAAAATGGCGTACCTGACAGAGTATGGAGTTCCCGAAGGGGTCAAATTGGAACACATAGAGAAAAACGAAAGCCAGCGGTGTTTAGCTAAGTTAATGCTGAATTCGTTTTGGGGTAAATTTGGGCAGCGCAATAACCTACCCCGTAAGGAATTTTTGACAGACATGTCGAGATTGATTGAATTAGCAAATGATGAAAGCAAAGAGACGACCCTCAGTCGTATTACGGAAGATTTTATAGAACTCTCTTGGAATGACAAAGAATCATTTATTGAAACGAGTGGCACAAAAATATCTTTATTGCTGCCTACACGACATCACAAGCACGTCTCAAATTGTATTCTTACCTCGAGCGTTTAGATGATAGGGTTCTGTGTTTTGATACAGACTCCATCATTTACGTATCTCGCGCGGGGACATATGAACCGCCTTTAGGAAATTTTTTTGGGAGATATGACCGACGAATTAAGTAAACCGTTCGGAGAAGGAAGCTTCATCACTCGATTTGTGGCCGGGGGACCTAAGAATTATGCTTACGAGGTGTACAGTACCAAAAGTGGTCAAAAGACAACTCATTGTAAGGTTCGAGGTATCACGCTCACACCCGACGTAAAAGAAGTTATCAACTTTGAAACCATGGCCCAAACGTTGGATCACTAACAAAAGGATCAGTCAGAAGAAAATATTTTGGTGAAGAAAAAACATGATATTATACGCCGTGGCATAGGAAATATTTATTCGATGTCTACTCAAAACAGTACCGAATTGTTTATGACAAGCGAGTCATTCGACCAGATTTAACGACACTGCCGTATGGATATTGATATAGTCATTCATCTAACATTCATTTTGATTACGTCAGTAGGTCTGTGTGGGGTGTCCTAGGATATTCTATAAAATGAATGTTCGTCAGGAAAGAAACTCAATTACTCATCAAATTTCAACATGGCAACATCCAGCTCCGCCACCATTTTTGACTATTTTGTTAAATATGGCATCCTAAGGAAACTGAAGAGGGAAACAGAAGCTTACAAGCAAGGAGGAGACACTGGTTCCGTGAACAATGCAGGCCTTGAAATAAATACTTCTGTGTCAGGCTCTGTATCATTTGTGAACGACTTTATCGAGGATTTATTCAATTTTGAAAAAGCTTTGAAAGAGGTGGATGGTGTGGACGAAGTACACTGTGCTATTCAACCAGACAATGGGGACGAAACAAAGATAACGCTGAGTTTCATCGTCATCGTCATCGTCATCGTCCTCGTCCTCGTCCTCGTCATCGTCATCAGCATCAGCATCAGCATCAGCATCAGCATCAGCATCAGCATCAGCATCAGCATCAGCATCAGCATCATCATCA
>WURT03172807.1:0-10436 GCA_009936505.3 Holothuria glaberrima | reverse complement strand
ATGGGTTCATTTGGAAGAAAAATTTGTTAGGCTTCTTCTCCGACAGTCCAATGCCTAGGATTTTTCGTTGCCACGGTTATATGGAGTGATTTGTGTTAGGCTTCAGATCTATGGGTGCGCAATATTAGGGACATTAAGGATACCCGAAACCTTAAGTCAAATATTAAAAACAAACATTACAAGTGTGTGCGTATATGCGTACAAATGTTACATACATGTGCGTACATGCGTATGTGCGTACTCTGACACGTAAAATATACTAAGATTTTGCCTCAAGTAAATGGCAATGGCAATTAATTGCAGATATCTGTAAATAATGAAAGATATCTAAAATTCGGGAATAAAAACTAATATGGCTTGCAATACGTCCGACTCAGAGTTGCACGTTTAAACATTTACTCGCAATTGCAAATACATTTCACGTAAGTGATATTCAATTTCACTTAAGTGGAATACACTTTCCTTCAGTGAAGTTGTATTTTACTTAAGTCAAATGGCCTTTTTACTTAAGTGAAATGCAATCCCATTTAAGTAAAAACACAATTTCATCCAAGTAAAATACAGTTCCACTTAAGGAAAATACTGATTTTTGATTTATACCAGTTGAAATACATTCATCTTAGGAATGATGAAATTTCCCCAAGTAAAATGCAATCCCACTAAAGTGAAGTGCTATTCCACGAAAATAAAGTGTAATTCCACTATAAGAGATATAGAATTGAGCCTTAGTAAAGGTCAGTGGCAAGTTGATAAACTTAGTTTAAGTAGCATACAACTTCACTTAAGTGGAAGTTTATTTGTGCAGTATCCTGGATCCCATAGCTTGCATAAGTGCGGTAGTATTACTGCCAGATGGTTAACGAACCAATGCAGTGGCGGATCCAAGGAGCGCAACAGGGATGCTCCCCTATTGGCTGTCATGTGTGAAAAAAAGTTGAATAAAAAGAAAATGCTTCAAAATCTGTCAAACATAGCACCATTTTGTACCCCATGCAGCCCTCTTCCAAAAGCAAAAATTTTCCAAAGGGGGAGGGGAACCATCCCCTTAGACCCCCCAGGACAGCGATTAATATCAAAACTTGCTCCCCTCTATTAAAAATCCTGGATACGCCCCTGAACCAATGTGAACTTTGATGGAGCATTCTTCAAAGTAAAACACAGTATTAACCTGTAACATTTCACTTAAGTGGAATACATAAACTTCTTACTTTATAAATTAGTTTAAAGCAATTTTAAAATACAATAGCACTTAAGTAAAATACACTTTAAATTAAATAGACTTTCACATAAGTAGAATACCATTCCACTTAGAGTGTACCTAAAGTCTAAAAATTGAAAAAAAAAAACATGTTACAAAGCTAAAAAAAATGCATCCATATGAAGCAACTCCAGTCTTCAGAGGACATTCCTGAGCTGAGATATAAAATGTTGAAGTTTATCCACGCAATTTAAAATGGAAGATTCCACAATAGTTTGTGATGTCACTCTTGTTCTACTCAAATTACCGCCTTTATTTTATTTTATTTATTTATTTATTTATTTATTTATTTATTTATTTTTTTTTTTTGAAAACCACTGCATCTTGTGTCAAAATATGATCACTGTCTTACTAATATAGAGTTACTTTGCTATGTAAGCCGTCTCCATACAACATACTGTCGGTATATGCAAGGGAACAGTAAATATTTCATGTCATATAAAGGATGCAAAAGCAGTTAATGTGAGTTGTACAAATTATTGCGCAATCGACTATTTCAATTTAGTGAATAAATTTCAACATTTTATATCTCACAAACGCTTTGTGATATATGTAAACATCGTGCTGACGTCTAAAGGACTGGTTGAGAGAGGTGTGCTTGACTGTATGCAAATTTATATTAAGAACTGCACAAATAAAACAAAAAAGTGATGTCATTTTTTTTAAACTTATCGACAGCACTATTTTCGATTTTTTCTTCTTCTTCTTTTGCTACGTGACTGTACAGTAGTATTATTTTAACATTTCAAATCCCTCATAGCCTTTTGTAAAAACTCTGAGGATACTCTTTCGTCCGACCGGCGCGGACGTAGTTAAATGACAGTCTCATGATTATGACTGAGGCGATTGTCAAGTACACGTCTGCCTCGTTATCCTTACAAGAAGGTAAGTGGGTGGTGCAAGAGTGGCTGCAGTATCCCAACCCCCCCCCCCCCAAAAATCGATTCCTGGGCACAAAGTGTAGATTTCAAGGCACTGGCATTAAAATGTGATTGCGGATTTTGTCATGATTGTTGCTACTTGCGGGAAGTTTTCGTGGCGAACTCCTTAGCCCCAAAGGTGCTCATCCACTTTCACCTCGATAAAGTCTCTTCAATGAACCAATGTAGATCCCTGACCAATTAATTACACTAAAGTAACGCCTTGAACTGATCTTTCTCAAAACAAATTTGCATCTCAAGTTGGGCAGAACTAACTTTCAACTGAATTCCATAAAAGGCAATCCATCGGATTCAATTATCATTTGTCTAAAAATTCTTGAGTTGTCTCATATTTTTATCTAGCTTAGCCATAGGAAAGATAGGACCAGTATAAGTCGAATTCTACTTGAATATTCCAGGCGCGGTAAAGAGGGGATAGGCGTTCCAGCTCCCTCTTCCATTGCCGCAAAAATGAAAAGGAAGATAAAAGAAAAAATAAAGAGGAGATTGACAAAATGTTCTAAAACGCATTCAAAATATATTTTTTCGTGTAGCGGTAAAGTCGCCAAGGGGGAAGGGGCACGTGCCCCCAAATGTTGGCTGTTCCCCTCCCCAATGAGATTCTGGCTATTGAAAATGCGCACCGTGAATGCACCGTTTATTGATATATCGAAAGAAACACGAGGATCCAATGTCGCTTTATTAGTCGATTATGCGGCTAAAATTCCAGAAAATGTTCTGGAAGCTACAATTTTGCGGCACGCTTAGTGCTCATCTCTTTGTTAAACTTTCTAAAGGACCGCCTAACTGGGGGGATACGATCCGCAGCTATATCGTTTCGACAGCTACAGGACTCTTGCGGTTGTGAGTCCTCTCCCTTCAATACAATTCACACATCGATTATCTTTTAGCTGTCAATCAAATTTTCTGTTCGAAAACAGTAAAAATTGCGATATTCGTTGCCTTTGCAACGCTTATCCAGTAAATGTGAGGATGTTAAAAATAGCTTCATTCTCATAGCTTGATGTCCGTTTACACATTTCACACCTTGGAAAAAGTGTTGGGGCAGTAAAGAGCATTTTGCCGAAATGATGTGTTCAGTTTGAGACGTGCATTCGGTAGGAAAGGAGTTGAAGTACTCATCATGTAAAATGAAAATTGTTGGTATTTCAGGCACCCGTTTTGCAATATATCCTTCCGTGAGGCAAAATGGCATTTTGAATGAAAAACAAGGCAGGGACCACAACTAAACTATCCTAGCTCAAAATCTCAACCGTCATGAGGCCTACTCGTGAGCTTTCATATGAAAGGTATAGCTGAATTGTGCCCGTTGGAAACTTCTACAGGGGTCCAGAGGCCACAAAAGGGACCAAGATTAGTGATAAGTCAATCCATTAATCGAAGGATTTCCTCCGCGTAAAAGTATTACCTAACAAATATAGTCCCTAACATTTTGTAGAGTGCAGTGTATACCATGTTGTTGCAGGGATCAGCTCAACCTGTGGTGTGAATGTTGTAGCAAATGAATCCATGTACTCATTGCGCAAAAATGGTGGGAACTGAAGTTATTTTAGGCAACGTTTCGCCTTATATCCCTCCGCTATGGAAAATGCATGTGATCATTAAGTGTCAAACGGTAAGCCCCTTTCTTATTATATAGCCGCACTCGATTCGCAAAATTCCAGTGGTCATGATGTTACACACATTTGGAAAACACTATGGACAGCCGACTCGGAAGCTTTGGTATGACGGCAGGGAAGCTTGTGCCCGTTAAAAACTTCAACAAGGATGCAGAGGCCACGAAACGTACCATATTTTATGTGTTTAAGTTAACAATAAAGGAACTGTTTCGGGTTCGTTGAACTTACAGCTTTGTACACCTGCGTAGGCAGGATCTTTTACTTGAGGTTGCTGATCACTAATTCAAATTATCTTACGCTGACAAATATTGACTGACAAATTCAGTCTCTTAAAAATTTTATGGGAGCTTGTTTCTGACTGTGTTTCATATAACATATGTTATTTTTATTTTGTAGGCAATGAGTTGATATACAGACTGTGCAAAACTGAAGGCAACTTATCCAATTTTGGTGCCATTTGTGGACTGTATTACTCCGCTCTCTGTGAAGTGCCGTCTTTGAGTAGATACCAGGGCTGGAAAGATGTTTCTTTCATTCAGATCCTTCTTGCTCAAAATTCCAATGGTTATGGGTATAGAAATTTGAAAATGTTATTAAAGTCCACATTGTGAGCTTTTGCCGAACGAGGGGGGGGGGGGCATGTCCAGGTTGAAAACTTCTACAAGGAGCTAGGGGGCGTTAAAGTAGCTTGATTTAGTGTGTAAGTCAACGGGGCAGTACTTAGTGGTACGCTTGACAGTTCAGTTGACATACGCCCTTACTTTGTGAGAGCGGAGTACACTAACTAATGTCTCAAACGTTTTCGCTTCATTTAACAGTTTTTCCTATATTTTTTTATGCTCATCTGCATAGGCATGATTAGGCCTATGAAAGAGAAAAGGTTGTAACTTATGAAGAAGGGGAATTCTTTGAGCTTTATACAATTTTTGAGAAAACATTGGACTACAAGGGTTAGACAGTGATCATATTACACTACAAGGGCATCTACAATCCACAATACTGCGGAGACCTCAAGTGCTCAAGCGGGCCCAAGCCTCAGTCGCTATCAATTTTCGCTCGCATTGCCTTCCTCACTTTTGAGAAACTATTGGTATACTCAAAGCCGAATTACAGCTTCCAAATATATACACTCGCTATAAAGATATAAGAACCATATACCGTATGGTCATTCCTTTCTCTCCCAGACCAATCACTGACATAGCTCAGAGGTGAGAAGTGTTCAATCACTTTCATAGCTCTACAGTGCTATACTTAGGTATGAATCGGCCTGTAGAGCAGGCCTGATTTTTTGCGGACTCGGTTTTGGATGTAGTTTTCTATTTTGAATTTCACCCATTTCATAAAATATATAATTCAATAAAATCTCATTAATAAGCTAACAGGAGCCGAATGTTTAAATTCTAAATATGAAATATTGCGAGAGCTTCCGGGGGCATCTCCCCATGGACCCTTACCAGAGATCCACCTTGGACCCCTCCAGGGGTCTTAGCCTGGGCTCCTGGACACCAAATCATGCAAATCGTGCTCCACTCTCGTGGCACACGTTCGGTGTACTAATTGAAGATTTATATCGAGAGCCCCCTCAAAAATTCCTGGACCCGCCCGTGTAGTGTGTATATATCTCATTAAATAATCCCTACCTGATGTTGCTCGCACAGCCAACTTAAAGGGCAATTCTAGTCATCCCAGACAGTTCCAATTCTCCCAACTATAGCAACTCGCGGCTCCTCCCATAACTGTGCAAAGCTCCTCCGTGTGCAGACACAAACCTATTTTATTGCTTCAGGCCATGTCCTGGTGAGCATACAAGGCTACAATGTCTGATCTAAATACTCTCTGTATTGTGTGGAAGGTGAGGCGCTCTGCATCATTTGAATTTTCAAACTTTGCTGTCAATCAAAGAACAGTCACCAACCGAGTATTTTGATACCCCATACGAAAAATATATTTTGAGGACGAGTGTATGTCTTTAAATTATTCTTCCCTTCATCATCCAGGGACTTTTGAGGTACCTATGTACTTAGCTCTCAAATGACGGTCCGCGTGCCATATGCCGTCCGCGAAGTGCACTAAAATGGCCCGTTGATATTTCTAGGAGCTCAAAATAGTAAATATGAAAACAAAATGTATAGTAACACCCTGGCTCCGAAAATTTATTTAACGTGAAACAAAAACAGAGGTGACCATCTGTCCGAAACACTTGAGAACGCCCAGACCAATGCAACTGAGCCAACAGACAAGGATCTCCTACTGCCCTTGAACTCCTTGAGTTGATAGGTGCCTAATAAAGAAATATGCGGAGGGAAAGGAGGCGAATGAGAAAGTTTTAGAAAGTGGAATTTTATTATACTGGATATTTTTGACGTATAAAATTAAGGGAACATTACTAAAATCGTAGGCAATAATATATCTGGCTGTGAGGCCAGTTCTGTGGAATGCCGATTCGGAACCAAACTGACGGGATTTTGCATAGACGAAGACTCTTTAAATGTTACTGACCGATAGGACAATATCTGAGTGCAGTACGACTCTAACTATCGTTAACTTATGGGAAGTTTCACTCAAAACATACAAATGCAAAAGGATAATAATAAGTCATCTAAGTTGACGTGGCCCGAAATTGCCGCATGCATCTACACAAATCGCTCGTTCCCAAAACAGTTTAATGTGATGCAAGTTAACAAGGTTAAAAAGTTAACATGTAATCAGAATTAAATGTTATACAATCAGAGTTTCAAGTAATTTGAAACCAACTTAATGCCGTGTTGGAAAGCTTCCAACTCTTTCCAGGCACGTAGCCAGACAAGGTACTGAAGGGGGGGGGGGAATGGCTTCCAGGGGCGAAATTTTTTCGGGGGCCAAATGTGTAAAAATGTAATGTCAGCTTGAAACTTTAGGGGGCGAAAAAATTTTCAGGGGGTTCCGCACCCTGCCCCCCCCTTGGCCACTGACCTTACCATTTCCTGATAACAGAAGTAAAATTAATATTTGAAAATGAAACACCCTCCCAACAGATAAAATTACCCTCTCTATTTGATGTTTGGGACCACCTGGTAGGGCTGTGTATGTTGTATTTCAGGTTTAATTGAGGCAATGTATGATGATGAATACCTGTATAGGCTATAGTGAGCTTAACAATGTGTAGTAAAAACAAAATGTAATATATCAATAGTGGTAGAATAATTCGATGTAGATAGTGTAAAGACATTATCAATATGACGTTATACGATGGAGACAAGCGCGTATCATTGCAACTTACACCAAGAAATGCAGACAGCTGATTTGTTGAAGGGTCTGATACGCGCGTAACTCTTCTACTTGCCTACGTAGCAGACTGTACGGCCTATTCCTTGTTCGGTCATATCCCCACAGGGAAGCTGAGGAGCTGAGCAGAGAGAGTCCGCTCCGCGGGGTAGTCTTCTACGGGCTAGTGAGAAGTTTAGATCGGGCGTAGGGTTACCATATTTATTTTCTGGCAAGGAGGACATGGATCGTCGTCCTGGGGAGGGGTTTAGGGGAGGGGTGTCCCTCTTCCCTTTGCAAATTTTCTCAGTTTTCAACGGTATCTAGATGCAAAATGTTGCAATATTTGTAGCTTTAACCAGAGTTTCTTTAGCATGTTGACGGCGTACGTAGTTACGAACGGCGGCGCTAATGACACCCTACCGTAAAAGTTGCCGTCACGATGCTGGGATTCCCCGTGAGAGGGTAATACATATAATTGGGGCGTGTCTATGCTACCGGCGACTTTGTGCACAGATTTGTCATACCCTCGTGTGGTGCCTGCCTCCCTTGTCTCGGCACGTGGCTGTCAGACCGTGTATTTAGTCCGGCAACGAAGGTAGCAGACGCCGTAGTCATTGTACAACAGTAGGTAGGCCCGCGCGATGCCTTCAATGCGGTCGCTACAAGTGAAATAGTACAATTTGCAAACGTGGGAAGTGGCTACGGGTAAGCTAGGACGAGGAATCTATTGTCCTTGTAGTTATGAAGAAATACGAGGTAGGATGCTGTTATTCTTATTCACTATTCACAGCATCGGCATATTACTTGGTCAGACCTATCACTACGACCAGTTAAGCTTTCAAAATATTTAGCCCGCAGAGCAAAATTAGGGAAAACCCGTCAGATTATGTATAAATACATGAAATCCGGACATTGTGAGCAATTTTACAAGTCCGCCCGGACGCCAGCTCGAACCAGTAAAAAGAGGACACGTCGGGGAAAACCAAACGTCTCGTTACCCTAGTCGGTCTTGCAGTCTGATCATGGAAGTACTACCTCGGATTGGTCTGATTCATCATTGTTCCCTCATGACGTTGCGTGACGTCAATGTATAAGGTTTATAGGAATGTAAGTACTAACAGAACCGTGGTGGTGAGAAGGGAGACTGGGACCGGAAGGAAGTTAGGACAGTTTACTAGTCTGGCCCCTACAAGTACATTTGCAAGGTATCTATTTCACAAGACTGAGGTTAACTTTTAGAGAAGAGAACAAAAAGGGGGAGGGGAGAACAGGGACTTATCAGATATTGTAAACATAGTTTTCCATCTAGAGAGATTTCAACTATTTTTCTAAAGTACTTGAGCCTAAACTAGCAGTAAACTGGCCCTTTGAATAGTATTACTTTCGGAAGGGATGCAATATGGTGCTATTATTTTCTTCTTTGTGTTCGCTGTTTTAAGTTAAAGTCCAGAAACCAATTGGTGTCATAACTTTTCAAATAGATAAAGTATGTTTGACAATGAAGCAAACAACAAAACTTCTGTTTTGGCAATAAAATCCCCCCGCATTGCCTTTCCTAATATACCGACTAAAATGCCAGTATAATGCTCTTGTAGGTACCATCGCATTATTACGTTCCGTGTGGGCCAGCCCGAGTTAGTAAGTTGAATGAGGTTTTACGGCTCAGTTTCTAACCAATTGGCTTAAGTCGGGCCGGCCACGGCCTTTTTTTCCAGTTGTGGCTCACTGGCGTGTTTTCCCTACTCCATTGCTTATGCTGAGCACCAAGCACAATGACAGTAGCTTTCATTTTTAAGTCTTTGGTATGACTCGACCTGGAGTCGAACCCCAGACCTGCCGGCTTCAAGTCGGATGCTCTAACCACTTGACCATGCCGTCGGCTGGCCAGCTCGAGAAGCATTTTTGTTCCAGCACCTATATATTCACCCCATACCATCATCAACACACCCCTGTCAAATTTTGCATTTTGCGTTTTGTTTAGTAATTTCATCTGCAAGTGTTACATGGATCATTCTAACAAGCTCGATTTTGTGTATACCCCAGAGATTCGAGCCCTTATCTGTTAAGGCTTTTGCCGTGGGATGCCCCTGAACTCAACAAAGTCCCTAAGGCGGTCCTCTTGATCAAGGCCCTAGTAGGGAAAGCTTAATTCGTGCTCTGCAGCGCATTGAGTGCTATCAAACAATCCAAAGTGATGACTGTCGCCAGATAGCCCGCCCCATATCCTCTGTAAAAAATCCTGGAATGCTCCTGACGCCAGTATGTGGTAATTATTCACTCACGAGAAAAAGCGCATGCGCGTTTCCCAATTTCTCAACGACATGAGGTCACCATGACTCACGTTTTGCAGGCGAACCGAATTGGAAACCCAGGGTGACTGAAATCCCCCGACGTTGTCGTCCATAAAATGAAAAACACAGCTTTTCAGCAAATTCAAGACACTGCAGGCTCACAGCTGAAGAAGCTGTGACCCACAAGCCAAAGAGAGCATGTGTCTCAGCTGTGGTTGGAAAGAAGGTAGATTTGGGCCCAAGATCCAGGTTTAGTGAAAAACAAAGACGTATGCAAGAGCACTGCGATATGCATGTGAATATTGACATCATAATCATGTGCCCTTTGGATATAAATGATTTGTCCTTGAGGAGATCTCAAATAAAAATCAAAGTCAATCAACGTCCGTACGCTAGCCGTGACACACAACTACAACCGTATATCCCGTCTGAGCCCTTAGGAAAATGTACCATGGTAATACCACGGTACTCATGGTATTAACATGGTAAAACCATGGTACCCACAGTATTACCATAATAATAACATGAATGAAATGTACCATGGTACTACCATGGTATTCATGGTACTACCATGGTACTCATGGTACTACCATAAGAATACCATGGTATTCGTGGTACTTAAGGAAGTGTACCATAATTTTACCATGGTAGTCACAGTAATACCATGAGACCCATTGTACTTTCTACTATGGTAAATTTGTAGTGATTTCCCTTCATTTCCATTCTCATAGTACTTTCTTGGGATTTCATGGTAATCTTGGGGTTGTCGTTGTAATACCATTTATATCCTGGTACAGTATCATGGTAATATGGTCATAGGCGTACGAGACGGGGGGGGGCAGGGGGCAGACTTCCCCCAAATTTTCTGAAGTGGAAAATTCGGGCACAGAATAAGTGAAATTTCGGCAAAGATGAAGAAAAAGTGAAAAGATTGCCTAAATTTTCTACTGAGTTCCCGAATTTTGATCGAATTCCCGACAAAAGTGCAAAAATTTTCCCGCGCTTGTAGTTATTTACCAGTATCACCTCTATCAGACTTTCGGAAAGGCTCTGACATGCACAGTCCTAATCACTTCCATAT
>WURT03172796.1:0-10436 GCA_009936505.3 Holothuria glaberrima | reverse complement strand
CTTACGACGAAAAAGTATTCTGAAAAGTGCTTCTTAGTCCTTCACCCCTTTTGCTATAAGAAATGTCAAAAATTTGTTGTGATTTACCTTAAAACTTGTCCAAAATGATGCACCTAATTGCATCAAAGACCCTCAAATATCAAAAAATTTCCAAAGGGCCAAGAAATGTCAAAAATTTGTAGTAACTTACCTTAAAACTTGTCCAAAGTGATGCAACAAATTGCATCTAAGGACCCTGAAATATCAAAAATTTTCCAAAGGGCTAAGAAATGTCAAAAATTTGCAGTAATTTACCTTAAAATCTGTCCAAAATGATGCACCAAATGGCATCTAAGAACCCTCAAATATCAAAAAATTTTCCAAAGGGAAGGGAGCACACCCCCTTACACCCCTCCCCCAGGACGGTGATCCTAAACAAGGTTCATCTCCCAGTCTTGAACATCTTCCTACGCCTATGGAGGGGGAAGCCCCTCCTCTTAGATCCCTCCCCCGATCAGTCTTTTGTAGAAATTACTATAACCTGCCCCCTTCTGCCAAATCCTGGATCCGCCACTGTATGCATGTGTCTAATGCTGCTTGGAGACACACTATTTTAGAAAAAGGTGATATTTTGAGAGTTTCATTTTGGGCATGTGGATGGACTAGAAGCCTATTGTTTTGGAGAGTTCAAAGGTCAAAGAGGTCAGCAGTAGCCAAATAGTGAAAACTCAATGTTGTGTATATTCCAAGAAGAGACAAATCAGGTATATGTCATTTATGGTATAGGGATGGTGTGGTTACAAAATGGCAGTACAAGGTGACATGGTGTTAGTGAAGAGGCATTTGACCAAGGAGCAAAGATATAAAGTAGTACTTCTTTGGTGAAGCAAGTAATCAAAATAGACTACGAATCAGCAGTACCAAGAAAAGTCCTTCGGACCATCTTCCGCTGCAGACATATGCCTTAAACTACTTTTAAAAAAGTTGAGACGATGACATGACAAGAAAATGGACGTGAATCCCTCAGAGTCAGACAGCCTTGTTACCATGCAAGCAAAAATTGTCGTGTGATGCACTGCTTCAACATTTTTTTTCAGGCGCTTATGAAACCCTTAGATTATTTCGATTTGACTTGAATACAGGTTACTGCAAATAAAGTGTTTGCCATTCGTCCCTGTGTAAAGAGCTTAACGTTTGCAGTAGCCTATATAGGCTATGTGGTGGTTATATAAGCAATCATGGTGGGAGCTATCGAGTGTACTTCATGGGTCAGTGATTTTACTGTCTTAGTGCTTTATAGTATATCCCTTAAATTAATTGTACTTCGGCTTTCTTTCAGCATGAAAGTATCACCTGTGCTATTCTTTGAGTTGATAAACACAATTTATAGGCATAACAATATGTGTTATGAATCAGTATTCTGAAGTAGTATACTACACGTCTGGGGATTTAAAAATAGTCCTGTAGTTATGTTGACTCCTCTTTAAAACAATTTTTCTTAGAATCGAAACAGATTTTCTGAAAAAAAGTTCAGTAAATTATTAGAAGAATCCGTAAAATGTGTATACTTTATACTATTTATTTCAAGGCTTTAGACTTTAAACAAAACTTAAGATTTTCAGAGATTTATTCTGTAGCAATGGAAAAAAGTTTCAGACATTTTAAGAAATGCCGGTAGGCTATTGTAGAGATGGAAACAACATTTAGGCGCTAGACGCAACATTTCCATACACTATTCCATAAAGATTTGCAACTATATGTAATTATTGAGCAATTGTTCTTAAATTGATGGCATTGACTGTTTGATTCAATGCATTTTTGATTCTGGATTTGAATTATTTTCTTTGCCATTTCAGTTGATACCACTCCTCCGGATGTTATGCAGTGTCCAAGAGGTGTTAGTGCGCCTATATCCCCTACGGAAAGATCTGTATCCGTAAACTGGACTGAACCCTATGCCATTGATGATACAGGAACTAAAGTGAGAATAACCAAGACTCATTCCCCTGGAGATGTATTTGACAGAGGATTCACAGTGGTAAACTACACCTTTGCAGACACAACTGGCAATGTCAATTCGTGCAGTTTTACCGTGACAGTGTATCTAGGTGGGACATTTGTTGCAGTCATGTACTTCATGTCAGCTCATTTAATTTTTGTTAAGTTTATTAGGAAGATACTTAATCTTTGATAGAATAATGTACATTTTAATCGGTATTCTAATAAAACAATACTCAGTGACTTGGACCAGTGGCGTAGCCACGGGGGTGATTTTCGGGTTGAACACCCCCACCCCCCATGACCCAAGCTTGAAAAAAAATAATGGCAAAAACACATAATCGCTGTAACCTTTATTACGTTTGAGGCACAAACATTGCACCATTTTGCATCTGGAGACCTAAAAATCAGTTTTTTTTCTCCAAAGGGGAGGGACAACCCCTCCCTTTAGATCCCTCTCCCATGTCGCACTCCAACCCCCCCCCCATGACACAATCCTTGTTACGCTACTGCTTTTGACCAATTATAAGGTGAAAAATTTTACTGCATTTGTCACATCCATTTTTAGAATAATGCTACTTAGATTTTACAGAGCATCCTCACAACTTGGACGATATTTCCTCGTTATTTATCATCAAAACTCGGAGCTAAATGACAATTAGAGAACATTTCCTGTTACCAGGCCTATATAGTGATATACAACATTAGTACTATGAGGGAAACACTCTCCGTAAAGGCTGATATCCTCAAGGCCCCTCAATGATCGATCATCTCTCTGCTTGTTCTTTTTCCAGTTGATAATATTCCTCCCACTATTGAAAATTGTCCCTCGAATAAAACGATTCCAGCTCAGAATCACAGCGTATATGAAGCCGTATCATGGATGGAGCCCTCAGCAACTGATGAAACATCGCAAAGTGTTGGCCTGTTGGTCTACAGAAGTCATTCCCCGGGGGACAGATTCCGAGCAGGGGTCACAAACGTGCTTTATGTGTTTGCTGATGATTCCCAGAATACTGTTTTTTGCACTTTTCAGATTCATTTGGGTAAATGTTTTCTTGTTTTTTTCTCGGCGTATCGTTACTAATTTATTAAATCCTTTTAAGTGAAACCAAATCCAATCTTACATTCTGATATGTGATGCTAACTCGTAAATGTATTTTAAAAGGGAACATAGTGGTACACTTTAAGGGCATATACTGGGTATGTAAATGTGCCTTATTGAGTGCAGGGACCCATTTGTATCATTAATACGGTAATAGCCTATACAGCAAAAATAAGCGTAAATATATCGCGTAGTTAGCAAGTGTTGAGTTTAGGTACCGGTCAAGACGCCCGTTCCATACTCATGAAGAACATTGTGAAGCAGATAGCCACTAACAGTGATTTTAACATCTTAAAAGGACGGCACAATTTAGCAGAGTCAAAATGTGGGATTCTAGAAAATATGTAGACATCACTCAGCTAAAATAACTTTTTGACGCAGATTGCACTTCACATGCTTGAATTAAAGCGAATGGTGTTTAGTGTTTGGCACCGTTCTAAATTCGAAAACAGGGAGAAAAAAGCATGTGTAACAAATTATGGTAATGTAACTTTTAACTTGACATGAGACATGTTATGTATATGTTAAGTGCAGGAGGGTAGGTCTAACATCGATTAATGTACAAGGCCTCAAAGTTCAAACAGTTGTTTCACACATTTCAAGTTCAGAAATTTTTCCACAATTCTCCATCATTTCAATGCACAAATCCGATTGTTTTCGTCTCAGTCAAGTCCACAGCAAGTTAAGGTGCTGATGGGGAAAGAAAAAGCTTCCTTAGGCGAAACATTTTTCAGGAAGCTGCATGGAAATGTTAAGGTTTTGGTAATTTTTGTTTTACAGATTTTGTAAGGGGCGGAATTTTTCTAGGGAGGCGCCCTCTGTCCTCTAACTACGGGACTGGTTTCCACATGCAATGATAGTTGACGTGTCTATTGCACAGGCAACATAATCAGATGAGACAACCCCTCTGGATTTATGGGGTTTTAGTCAGGAATCCCTGTTAAAAGAAGTACATGCTGCGTATTTCTTCTTAATTCAGTGCCATCATTGGTAGTTCTGCACTAAGGCTGGTACCGGTACTGTTTATATTGCAATTCCCCATAAAACAGAAAATAAAAGGTTTGTGATGACTCTGTTGTTGTATTTCCCGTAAGCACGGTGCCACTTGGTGTTGCGTGGACCAAGGGCGTCGATTTGATTTTGAAAGTGAGGGGGGGGGCATCTGGCCTAAAACTCTCTCCTATCCTCCTGAGCAGTCTAAGAGGAGGGGGCCCCGGATGCAAAATGGTGCCAAATGTTTCAATATTTGGGGTTTCTATAAAAATGGGGGTCTATTTCAATGCCCAATGGAAAAACTGCATGCAGATTCAGCCAGGGGGTGGTGCTTGGATTTGCCGACATGGAGGCCCCGACAGATGCAATGGATTGCCGAAATGACGCCGAACTCAAAATATAAGGCGCACGAAGCGCGCTGAAAAAAATCGGGTTATATTGAACAAGATTTAATATTTTTGTTTTCATTAAGAAAAGTTGAAAAAGTTTGGGTTTTTATTGCAAAATCTGCCCTACACAAGAGCACACCAAGAAATTTGATGGGGCGACTACATGATCTTCGTCGAGAAGCACATTCTTAAGGCTCCGACCTTTATTAATCCAATATGTTTGAAATGGTGGACGTTGTAGCTAGACAGAATTGAAGACGAAAGCTCGCGTAGCGCGCGAAAATTTTGTGAAGTTGTAGCAAGAATTGTTACAGAACTTACTGCCTACTGACCTAATAAAGAGCCACGTGGAATACTTTATGAGCATAGGCTATGTCTTCACCAGTACTCGTTTATATGTAGTGTTTTTGGTTACCTCACATTTTAGTTTCAGGTCACAAAAAGTGGGGGGGGGACAAATGTGTTAGCGTCCCCCTTCTCAAAAATGTGGAGGTGACATGTCCCCCCGTTCCCCACAATCGACGCCCCTGGTGTGGACAAAAGTGCAGGCATTTCTATGACATCACCTGCCTAACTAAAATTGGTTAACCAAAAGTTTCTGGAAAAAATGACTCACGACTTTGTCATTTTTCTTTTGTACTAATACAACTTTCAAATTTTTGGACTATTTGCTTTGAAAGATAAATATCGACTTATTTTGTAATTCATCACTTAACCCATGCATCACTTCATGTGATTATTCCAAGTGTGAGGGTGATGAGTTTTCTCTTAAGTTCCCAACTCAACGTGCAAAGTTTTATGCATTTGTGTGTTCCCAAAAAGTTACAAAAGTTGTAAAAGCTCTATTCCTTTACGCAAATTTGTTTCAGACTTTTCTTTATTTGTTTTAGATTTAAATTGGTTCTGTACCTGTCGCAATTTTCGCTTAAACTTTTGACCTGTATAAAATGATGGTGACTAGGCAAAAGAGTATTTTATCCATATTTGAACCAAGGAGCCAGGTGGTAGTTCCATGTTTAAACCTATCTAATCCAAACTCAAAGCCAATATTTATCAACTGTTTTTGTCACACTTAGTTGGGTACGGTATGTCATATACAAACCGTTCAAATGACATTTTTTCATTTAATATTTTTTACTTTACTTTCAATTTTACTTAAGAATTAAGTGTTACTAGATTTTATTAGGCTGAGTGTACAGCGTACTCAGGGCCGTATCTAGGGTCATATGTTTAGAGGGGTGTGAAGGTCCCAAATTCCGACTGGCTGGATGTTTTTTCTAACTGAGCAGCAGCGTGTATAGTGCACCTTTTTACGCACCCTGCCTTTTTTCTACATCAGTGGGGATCCTTCCTTTGTCACTACATAAAGGTGCCGTTCTGGTGGGGTCTAAGGGGAGGGGTGTCCCCTCCCCTTTTTGAAATTTTGTTAATGTATGGTGCTTAGATACAAAATGGTGCTATCTTTAGACTTTTTTGGGGGGGCTGTCATGCGCGACAGGCCTGTCTAAGCGGAGCGCCACCATCGGTTGGCGCGGAGCGGACAAGAAAATTTTTGGCTTTACAAACCCCTCAGATGGCCGCAAATGGCACTTCCCGAGTGCTCTAAGCTGCATGTACCCAGCCTTGAAATATGGATCTCATGTCTGCACTTGGCAAATATTGGGGGAGGGGGCTGAACATACCTTTATACCCCTCACTTTTTCATTGGGGGCTGGGCAACAAAGCCTCCCGGGTCCGCCGCCAGTGGCTCATACATGGCTGAAAAATGTTCATAATTTGGCGAATTCATCAGCAGTAGGGATCCTTCCTTTGTCACGACGTGAAGGGTCGCCCTAAAGGGAGGGGGGAAGGGTTTCCCCTCCCCTTTGAGAAATTTAATTAATTAAGGTTGTCTAGATGCAAACTGGTGCTATGTTTGGTATAGTTTTTGAGCTGCTCATATATGGCTGGGAAATTTCGATAATTTGTAGTGAATTCTAATTTCTGGTTAGGTGAAAGAAGAGAGTAAGTTGTCTTAGAAAAAAATACGTTGTCAACAAACCTCCTGAAAACCCCTCTTTTTTGTCTTCTTTACTGCCTTTTATTTGAACAATTTTTTCCCCAAAAAATACGTGCGTGAAGTCAACAGAAACATTCTTGGACTATTACGAAGATTTTTCTTTCCTTAATTGTGCACTATAAAAGGGTATTTAAGGCCGGCAGATATCTGGAAGCTATGGATCAATTATATAAAATTGGGCAAAGACATAATGCTTCTTACCTGTCATCCAGATAATAATATAGAGTATGACGCCAAACACTTTACATCTATCGGATTTTTACTAATTTTGAACGAAAACTCCAGACGAATGGCTTCCAGTCTGATAGGTACCGTATAGCAAAAGGAATGAAGGACTAAAACGGGCATTTTAGAATGCTTTTTGGTCGTAAGTGTATTAACAATCACCATTTATATCAATAATTGATGCGCGCGAAGCGCTCGGCATTTTTTTTTTTGTTGTTGAAAAATGTATACCGTCAAATACGTACTTTCAACCTTCCACAGTATGTCACAAATTAGATTGAAAGATCCCATATTTATGCGAGGCCCTACAGATGTTTGGAGATGAATCTCTGTTTTTCGGAAAGTGTTGTGATCGGAATAGTTCCATGTTTAATTACCTTAATAATGGTAATGAGACGAAGCGCAAACCGCGCGAAGTAGGCCAAAATTTTTCATTAACTAAGATGTCAAAGGACAGTTTGATTTCGATTTAACGTGAAGAAAATATAATGTTTGGTATTATTGTCACTTGATCTTGTTGGAAAATAGATACAAAGTTGACATAGGCTCAGTCGAAAAAATATGCTAGACTGAGGAATCAGAAATTCCAATTGGTATTTCAGATTTTCCGACTACCGTCGCTCTGACGAACTTTGGGGGTGAGACACCCCCAAACTCCCCAGTCGCGACGGCTCTGAGCGTACGTACTTTTACTCATCTGCCATTTGTCTATCTTGCAGAACCCCCAGAAGCTCCGAAAGTTTCGTTTTGTCCAAGATCAAGGGTAGAAATTGTGGAAAATAATGAACCAGATCCTGCTGTCGATGACCAGGAAAAACCTCAGTTCCTCACATCAGTGGATGTAACATTTACAGTGCCAACAGATCCCTCCAGCCGGTGGAACCAAACTTTTGTGCAAAGACAGCATTCAACAAGAGATGAGATAGTCTGCTCTTATGATGTTTACATTTACAGAGGTAATTTCTTCCCCTCATGTGCCTTACTTCAATAATGTGACATAGTTTGCCTTTTTGTATTTTTTTTGTGAGTTAGTATTATCATTATAGTTGTTCATAAATTGGAAATGTCACATTTTCGTTCAAGCGAAAAGAAATTTTAGTCACATAATTATTTGATGACATGAAACGTGTGATGTTGATACATGGAAATCCTCCGCTTCATAGCACTTTTGGTTTAGTTTGAAGATAATATAACTGCCGGTAAAGGAAACATACGGAATGGAACTAGACATTAAGACATGTTACTAGTACTATACCTACTGCCCCCTACAGTGACGTCACAAGGGTTGTTTGCAGGGGTCAAGTGACTCGACGTGCGCCCCTAGAGCCCGGGGCCCGGACTACCTGTCTGTTCGATCCATCCCCTGTTGGAATTCAGCAAACTCTTATTTAAGGCTCAGCTGGCGGTGTCATTCTTGCAACAGAAGAACATGACCTCATCATACCGCTCAATTTATTTTAAGTTATCTTTCCGTTCACGAATTAGCAAAGTTCACCGCCGCCGGAGGGGAGCGAAAAGTACACAAGCTTTCATTTTCTTTTTCCTTCTTTTTCCATCTTTTTTCTTATTCTTTATTTTCCTATATTTTTCGCTATTTTTCTTTTTTCGTCTGCCATCATTTTGGCCCCTAACCCGTGTAGTGAGGCGCGGTAGCCCCTCCCTTCCCCCCCCCTTATTACTCCACAGGCCCCTATACCCAAATTGACCTTTTGTTTTGATTTTCTGCACGGGTATCTGAATGTATGTGGTGTATATGGTTGTTCGATTGTTGAGTGTACACTGTAAACTCAAAAATTGAGATAATAAAATTGACGTAACTTGCTGCATGGACGTTTCCAAGTTCAGTCAACTGAGTTTCTTTTAATAATGAGACGCATAATTGGAGACACTCAGTTGCCTGAACTTTTAAAGTTCCATGCAGCAAGTTACCTCAATTCTGATAAGTTATCGCAACAAACTGGGTTTTACGGTGTGTAAATATTTCGACTTTTGAACTAGAAATCTTCATGGTTAAAGGAACAAAATAAGCCGAGAACAAAGATGAAAATATTAAAGCTAGGTCTTAGTATACAAGCAAACGGGGATTGCTAGGATGCCCCTAACGTCACCTTATCGAATTACAATAGGCCAATTAAGTCTCAGCACAAGTTGCAGTTAAGTCATTAGGCTCGTCTTTTCAAACAGTTTTGCACTAAATTGGATCAATTGTTAAAATCATAGTGACGTAAGCTTTCTACTATTTGAAACATTATAACCGTAAAGTCATTGCATGATACCGTTGTGAAGATCAGAGCGAAACCGTACAAAGACATTCAAAACTAAGCTTTACTGCTAAAAAGATATAAGCTTATTAATGGACATCTAGAAGTTAGACAGGGTTACCTTGCAAAGAAGTGTGAGCCGATCTTTGAAAAGAATTTGTCACTGTAGTAATTTATTCCCGCCTACTCAACGAATAAAGAGTTTCCATATTCATAAACTTGCCTATGATTAAGCACTCAGTCAAGTTGAATGGACTATTTAACAATCAGACAACCTATATCATTGTGCGAAGTAATCTTGCCCGTGTGCCATTGTATGTTTTAGTAACAAACCTGTATGTCTTTTCGGCATAACCTTATCTGTCTCTTTAATGTTAACGGCTGCATTTAGGCTATACGTTGTATTGACTGAAACAGAAGTAGGTCGACATACAACCGTGGTGATGTGCATCAATGAGTTCACTGTTTGCATTCCAACAGCGAGCGTGCGATATGTTTACAGTTATATGAACAAACAGCCCTACATAAAACACAGTTTTAACTAAACCTATTCAGGTCAAAAGCAGTCGCCCCAAACTTACTTTGAAACAATTTGAAAAATGTCTTATTTTCTTCCAAGTATCTTTCACGATATTTTAGAACATACATATTGCATATTCAAGGTAAACCAAGCAGTTGCTCCCGTAAATTTTACAATTGAGTGAGAAAAATGCTTTCACATGATTCTCAAGAGCCATTCAGGAAATAGGATAGTCTACTACACAATTCTTTATTGGGGTGACTACATTTTTCCTTTAAGAAAATATGAAACTTACGCAACACCCTTTTCTCTCTTCTCTTCAGTTGACACGATTGCTCCAGATATTGACGACTGTCAGAGCAGGCAAGAGGTCATGACAGCATCTCTTGGTTTGGGAGGATGGGCAGGAAGTGTCACAGTTGCAGAAGCCTTAAGGCATGCAGAAACTAATGTCACAGCTACATACAATCCTGAAGCCATTGAGAGCTATTCATTTCCTGTTGGAGAGACAGTGCTTGCCGTACTTTTAGAGGATGTTGCAAAAAACTCACGTGTTTGTTCGGTGTCAGTGGTTGTCAATCCTGGTGAGTGTACTTTGAATGCTTTAGTCTAAATACGTTTCATTTTTTTAGTTTATTTGTTTCGTTTTCTTTCTTTTTCTTCTCTCCTTTCCTCTCCTCTCGCCTCTTATAAATAGATAGTATTTAGTTAGTCAGTCAGTCAGTCAGTCAGTCAGTCAGTTAGTTAGTTCACTGCAGGGGCGTCGATTTGGGGGGGACGGGGGGACATGTCCCCTCTACTTTTTTGAACACATTTGTCCCCCCCCCCCGACTTTTTGTCACCTGAAACTAAAAAGTGAGGTAACTAAAACACTACATGTAGGCGAGTAGTTGTGAAGACATAGATA
>WURT03172785.1:0-10436 GCA_009936505.3 Holothuria glaberrima | reverse complement strand
ACAGCTCATATTAAATATTTTACAAGTAAGTTTAAAATGACATTTGAGAGTTCTTATCAGGGGCATATGCACAATGGGGCAGCTGGCATCCCCCCTCAAGGCCTCACCCACATACTGCCACCTCCCCTTGAGCAATGAAATGACAGCAGGTCTCCATAGGGTATATAGAAGGGGGTAAGGTTTCTCCCTACCACTCTCTGCCTATGACAACTTGTGACATGGCAGCTACAACTACTATGACTATCCAAATTTGATGTTTTCTGTAAGCTACTGTACAAAAATGGTTCTCCTACCATATAATTCTCCTATGATTAAATGCCACTTCAATTGAGACCAGGGTGGTACCTGCAATCCTGGACAAATTTAAATTACTGGGAAACTTCCAGGCCTGTCACATATTTTCAGCATGTCTTCCCCTCCACCCTTTATTCAATGTTGAGAAAATGAAGGGCATAGCCTACTTATTTTCTTCTGCATGCAACTTTCATTCATCTTCAAAACCAACACTGAGGTGGGAGATTTGTCCCAGATAATTTTGTCCAGGATTGTAGATCTGATAGACCACCTTTGAAGAACTTGGCAAAGGAGATGATTTTTTGCAAATTTCCATACCACTCCTACAGGTGATTTTTACTCTCTGCATGTTCACATCAACATTTCAAAAGATAAATTACACCAATTATTTGGCCTTAACATCATGTCTGCTAATTACAGTCTGCTTCCCTTGATCTTGGATAAAGTACTACTTTAAAGCAATGCATGATACAACCACTGAGAGCAGTTTGGAAGTTTATAACTGTGTCCCCCACAGAGCTACATACTTGCCAGAGACTGAAAGGAAAACAAAAAGTTAAACACTGTGCAGCTAGGCTTGTTTTGCTAAGTTGTTGAGTTCATGTCCTATTATCATAAGCCTTACAAACTACTCGTGTGTAAAACCACTTCATTCAAATAGCTGTGTGTGCAGCACCTGAAAGGATATCTTTCATACCAGCACTTTGGCAAACTACGTCAATGCTGCCATGGCAACGGGACAGAGTGCAACTCGACAGCTAGGGCAGTAGGGTACAATTGCTCAACCGAGATCTTTCCCCTTTCAAAAATGAAATATTCTGATATGGAAACAGTTGTCTATGTTTTTAGTTCATTTCTCCAAGCTTCCTCAAACGCCCAGACCTGTCATGCATGTAGGTAGCAAGCACACCTAGATCTTGCTACATGAATAAAAGTGCTGAGTATGTTTTTAAAAGGTTAATACAGGGATCACTTTTATCATTAAGCTTTAAAATGATCTTACTGATCAAGACAATTTAAAAAACAAGGATACACTCCCAACTTGGCAAAGCAATCAAAGTAGTTGTTTCTTCCTGCAAAATATACTATGTACAGTTATAACTGAGTGCAAAGTGTATGGCAACTGAGCGCATGCAGTCGCTAGCATCGTCATTATAGCGAGGTGATATTACAAAAGAAGTTGCTAACCTACATGTATAGTTTTCAATAGTGAAAACTGTACAGTATTTGTAGGAGATGGAATTAAACTTGACACAAATACTTACTGGTGACATACTGTACATGTCAAATGAAAAGGGGAAAAAAATTGGAATCCCTTACTTCTGTAAATAAGAGCCCTGAAAATGCTAATAATGAGTAGCTATGAAACATGGCAAAGAGCACATGTTACTAAGTACATATGTACTAAGCTGTGACAGAACACAACCTACCACCTTTAATGAAATGCTTAGGCCAATGTGTTTTCATATACCCTGGCCTGGATATGCTACAGTCTGTTTACACTGTACATTGCTTTAAAGTTTTATAGAATTCACCATTTGAATACTGATATACCTATACTGCCAGAATAGGCATATAAACTTATATTGAACTGAAAGACACCCTACATTAAAACACAACTACTAATGGTTTTGGTATCTTAATTTTGCTGAAATTTAGCACACCTGTGATGGCAGCTGTAACTGACCCAGCGAATCCAGGATAACTATATTTAATAGGCCTATCAGCTAAGCTGGGAAGCACATTGTACTGTAGAATGCAAGGATTGTAGGATTTGAACTGTTTACCATCAACCATTTGGAATAAAAGCAGCATAATAAATTTATGTATCACCAGCTGAACTTTGTTAGAAGCAGCAGTTTAAAAGTAGGTCTACAGTACATGTATGCTAGAATAAACTGAATATTGCTTTATCAGTGGCTTATGTAAAAGGGGCTTGGGGTGAGCTTTCCACAAGTCTGTCGCCCCAAAAGCCCTCTTGCTCCCCTGTCTCAAAATCCCAGAGAGGAAAAAATGTGTATATATTTCTCTAATTCCCACCTTAGGGCGAAAGAAGGTGTTGAAAAGTCAACCATAGGGCAAAAAAAAAATAGGGCGAAAAAACGGATTCCCCTTAACGTTTTCACACACTTTTTAGGAATACGTAAACGTGTGGTCACCTCCTTTTACACACACAATCTATATGCTATTACTTCAAAGTCGACGAATTTACGGACACCTATCTAATAACACGCACGGATGGCAGGCTATTGAAATAATGTTGTTTATATCTTGAGTACGTTGGGGGGAAATATATGCTTATGTATTTTTTTTTTTTTCGCCTTAAAGTAGGAAGATATAAAGACTTATATCTATATATATATATATATATCTATATATGTGTGTGTACAAGAAGGCCTATATAGTGATTGCATGTTTGATGCCCCCATGAAATGGTGGAAGCCCCACACACTCACTAATGGTAATGAGGTAATGAGGGGCGATGTAGATACTTATACGGTGATCCCGCAAATAAGGGAGTCATCTTGTGACATTTGGGTAAAATTTCCAGTTTCATAATTAAAAGGCTAACTAGAAATTCTACCTTTTCATATTATGTTTAGGTACAGAAAAAGTGCAAATCATGTCAAAAGTTTGAAAACAATCATTCCTAACAATAGTTACAGTTCAAAATACGCCCATTTTTCCCTGTGCAAACGGGACACCAAAAACAGATTTCCTATATGATACTGAAAACAGTTAAGTCCTTTTAAAATGGACATGCAACATTGTAGATGGTATGCTTTTTGATCTTCTATGGAATGGAAATGCATAAAATGAGGATATTAGGTTGAGCTTGTGGAAAATGTACCTGTTAAAAGCGGGACACCAACGGGACACCGTTTGGTGTCCCGCGGTGTTCCATTTACTAAGTGAAACTTTTGTCTCAAAACTTAAAGGGAAATATTGTGTTTGTAAGACTTTTTATTTAATCAATCCTGTTTTACAAACGATCAGGTCCCTTTCAATGAAAGAGAAGTAACTGGGAAAAAAATTCTAGCCGGTGGGTAATAATTAACAAGTAATTAACCTTTTTGTTACAACTGACAAATTTGTTCACCCAAACAATTATGTATGCAAAACCACACCTTTGTCACCTCTGATTTGAAATCCACCAATCACATCAATTTATCACATTACGTCAGACAATAACAAACGCCTATTACAACTTGTGAAAAATGTTCGTAAAATACGAACAAACTTCTGAGAATCCCTTACGACACCGTCTGTATTCAACTACAGTCAGCCCTGACTACAGTTAGTATACTATAAAGGGGTTCTTAAAACTTCCCTGGGATACAGTACACAAAGTTATAGTTCGTGTAATTCGAATTATAGCCAACTGGGCCTTAGCAGGTTGTTTCCGAACAACAGGATGGGGAAGAGATTGTTGGTGCTTCAGCAACTGCTACTATATCCGTTTAGCCTCTATAAGAAAACGAAAATTTTATGCACTTGTGAATGCCACTCGTCAAAGAATTGCGTACAAGTAGTATTCCTCAACAAATAGTGTACCATTCTTTCCATTCTGTAATCAGTGCCATCGCCCTATTCACCACGCTGTTCACGTCTCACACTGTAATGCACACAGTGTGGGACGTGAAGAGCATGGCACTGATTGAATCTCCCTGGGTGGGCTGCAATATCCCATAGTACAGCACAGACGGTACGGAAACTGTGGTGGTCACAAAGCTTGTTGTGAGCATGAAGGACAGGGTTGTGGGAATTGCTTTGGGTAAGCGAGGTCAGCACGCATTGCCTAATGATCGAGTGCAAATATGACCCTTCCTAAATGAATAAGCAGCGGTACGAACGATGTATGTGGGCGAGGCTTATTGTTCGATAATGAGCCAGTTCAATGAGAAAAACGTTGCTTCTTTTGGTCCATATTTCGTGAGATTTGTGTTGATCTGCTGCAAGTTATTTGTGATTCATGTTTGGGAAGGGGAATGGACCGCAATGGAGTTACACTGGTGTCGCTTTTTTATATTTTTTTCAAACGCAATATTACCCTTTAACTATGCACAGCTTTGTTAATTGGGCAAACTTTGCATTTTTAAATAGTGACTATATAGTACTTGGAAATACCGTACATCAAGATACTTTTAAATATTTCAAGTACAACTGTAGTAAAATGACAAATTTATATTTGCAGTGGGACACCAAAAATTCACAAGTAGTTTTACATGGGGAATCTGCACTCTGTTCACAGTGCTATTCCATTTTGCAAAAACACAATTAGTAGAGATGCATATATTCCAAAATACTACTGTACTCAAATGCTTCCTAAGGATACATACATCCTAAAACCATTCAAGATTTAGGAGTGTTATACAGCTCATTGTAATACGGAAAAATGCTTTACTAAATCTGTATTGTCACGCCCTTGGTGTCCCATTTACACTGGGAAAAAAAATCGGTTTTTGGCACATATTACCATAATGAGTTATTGATATGTTTAGTACATTTTAGATATATAAGGCACCACTAAAACTTGTGACTGAGACCATCTCCCTCTACTTAAATGCTTTTATGCACTGCCAATTTGAAGGTGAAATATATCACAATGTAAAGTGGACACCAAATACTGACTTCCCTTATTTATGGAACCATACACTGTACAGACACACACATACACGCATCTTACCTTTGAAGTTAAATCCTAACTTTCATTTATAATTTTGCTAGATAATAGAAAGTGTAATGCAGGCAACTGGTGAAAATAGTCCAGAACACTTAAACACTTCATGCTACACTTTACTGTACTTTCAAGAATACACTATGAGGAAACCATGATTATTACAAATTGCATTATTGGTCATTCTCAACCCTGCTTTATACTACACGATGAAAGAAAGGGGGTGGAGGGGATGGATGCAGCTTGATGATAATGCTATTCTAAAGGTTCTTATTCATGGCTGCTAAAAGACATTTGATCCAGTTAATTGTTATCCCCTTTTAATGTTATTTCATTTTCACCTATTGGAAGGGGCAGATGTATCTATAGGCCTAAAAGCTTTCCATTTTCCCAGAGCCTCCCTGCCTCCTTGCCTGCTAATCCAAACACTGTGTGGAATGTGAGCTACTCTGCATCTTTTGAATTTTCAAACTGTGACATCAAAGAGCAGTCACCAACTGAGAATTTTGATACCCCCACACTAAAAACATACTTAAGAATGACTAGTGTTTGCCTTTAAGTTTACACGTTCTTCTAAATGCTGGGCAAAATTGTCAAAGTTGTATGATACCTATTATTACTGAGGGTTGCAAATTGAAACATGAATCATAACTTCTGAGGGTGAAAATCTTGCAGCACCAGTGCAAAGAATTTGCAATGCCATGTTTTGAGCTTTCTATTACAACAAAGCATCTTATGTCGGATCATCCAGGGTAAAACATCATAGACAGAATCTGGGGGATATAGCTCTTCCTTTGGGGACAGGAAATAAGGAGATATGTCAATAGGCCCTTTCCTTCCCCCACCCAATAAGTTTTTGGCACATCAATCCCCTCCCTTGTCTATGGGCATGGGGAAGGGGAGGTTACATAAGGTCAAGAGGAGGTATTTAAGAAGTTTAAAAGACTTGAAAAACTACTGCTTAAAGGCAAGTTAACTGCCAGAATAAACACGCATATGACACAAGCTTATGTATAATATACCAATGGCCAAACCCGGGCTGATTGCGTGAGAAACCAAGCACTTTCCACATAACCATCGATAAACTTGTTCACACATATAATAGATGAGGTAAGCAGAAGTGAAAAAGATTTAACATGCACATGACATAATCTTTTGTACAATGTACCAATGAGTTACACAGACGTAATGAACTGTAAAAGGTTCTAAATTTTGAAGATACTGTAGTACTCAACACAAATTGCTTTAATAATCCTTCTAAAATTCAACTGTAATGTACTGTATTAGTATGGTTTTAGGGCACCTATTAGTCACATATCACTAAGGCATGCACACGCTACCAGGCATGGAGAAACATCCCAAGAAACTTAAAGTGAATGGTGACTTTAACAGAAACAGACGCAAGTGAACAAGTAGAGAAGGGGGTTGGCTGGAGGTTATTGCCCCCCCCCCTCCCCTTCACACTGACTGTAAGCAATTTTTAGGTCAAATATATGCCATTTTTTAGGTAAACTTGTAATATTTCAGCATTTTAAGTTATGAAAATGAGAGCTCAGCCCACTCCATCCCCTCCGATCAGATCTGTCAGCAGTCCCATACACTAAAGAGAAACAAACAAGACTTATGGAGACCACATCAAAGGCAAGAAGGAGACAAAAAGAGAAAGTGTCACTCACTGCTCGATGACTCTCATCCTTGACTTGCTCCTCTGCAGAGTCTGGGTCTTCTGAGTCAAGGTTCGATGTTGAGCTGGAACTAGAGAGCTTTCTCTCCAGCTTTGCCTGTGATGTTGATGGCAAAGCTGATAGCAATGCTTGGACATTTATTCTCTCTGATTTCTCACTGGTTTTTTCTGCCAAAGTTTCTGTGGGCTCTGGTGAATGATTATGGGACGCATCTTCATCAGGATGTTGACTTACTACCACTGCCGGTAGGGGAAGTTTAACTAAACTAGTTGGCTCTGAGAGCTTTCTTCTAACAGGAGGCATGGAACTTGCTCCTGTGCAATCCAAACTTTGATATCTATGGACCTTGGACAAAAGTGACTCATAAGTCTGTGATTTGGGCGGAAGTTTTAACCTGACAGAAAGCTCTGACTTTTTCATATTACCAACAGAAGCCTGAGACACTATTGTTTTTGAAGGTTCTATAAGTGGTCTCAGTGAATCTTGAAACCCCTCATCAGGTGACTGAATAGATTCTAATTCTGAGCTAAAGACATCACTTTTGACATCCAAAGCATTGAGCCTCTGTAGAGGAGGCCTCTTGCTACTTGGTGGGCTCTCACAACTAGGGTCTTTGGTTTCCAGAAACTCCTGAAAAGAAACATCTTCATTGGAAGAGTTATCTAAAGACGATGGCGAACTGACAGACAAACCAACAACACCACTATCATGGCTACTGGTCCTGTGCGGTCTCCCAGGGCCACTGCCTGGTACTGTCAACAGGTCTTTGGTTTGCAGTTTTCCGTTAGAACCTTCCATTGTCGACAAGGGTGAATGACATCTAGGACTGAGGCAACCCGGACTACTGAATCCAAATCCACTATTATAGCCACTGCTTGGGCTTGTGCATGGGGACAAGGCTTTGTGAACAGGCTCCTCAGTGCAGTCTCTCTGTGAGTCCCAGCCCTCTGATTCAGACTTCCGAATCACTAAAGTTTTTAAACTCACTGATCGTCGATTCAAGAGAGGACGGGAGTCCTCCCCATTATCTGAATCATTAGATGAAGATAAGTTGCTAGCTGATAGGGATCTAAGCGTGGTAGTCCGTGATCTCCAGAGACTTTGCTCATCTGAGGCACTATTGTTTTTCTCACTTCCACTGAACACTTTATTGCATAGGTCAAAGATACGTGGTGAAACGGGCCTAGCTGTCACTTTCACAACTGGGACCCCTTTGTGCTCCTGAGGTAGTGAAGGAATGGTCACATGATTCTCATTCATGACAGCATTGATAGAACTGGTCTTGGTCATGGTTCCAGAGGACAGGACCACCACTTCTTGCCTGTCATGTACACTAGCCCTAAGCTGTCTCGATTTCTTCCTAGACCCAACAAGAACAAAGCAAGATCCGCCTGTTTTCTGTGATTCCCTGCTTGTTGGTACTGATCCAGAATAAGCATTATCTCCACTTGAAATCATTCCCAACTACAACATTATACTTTTGGAGTGGTTCAGCATGCACATTACGAGCAGAAACCTGCCTCAGTTTCATAAATTACCGCAAACTTTATGCTTGTCGTCCAACACCAAGGTCATGCAAATAAAACAGGCTCGTTGCGTGATGCAATATACAAAGACTTTTGAAAGCAGTTAGAGATGTAGAAGTATTCTGAAAAAGAAGAAAAGGAATCATTTTTAAAGCTTTAGTTCAAAACATACATGGCTTTTCACTTGCATCTGAAAACTAGAATTGCAGTCATGACCATTTCAGAATGAATGCAAGTGAGTTCATAGACAAATGTCATTGATGTGTTTTTTTTGAAACTACCTCTCTCTTTGTGAACAATGCGAAAGTGAAATCTTATACCCAACTTACATTGCCAATAAAAATTTACTTTCACTTCAAAAGTGTACACTTAAATAACAAAATGCTATTTAAGTGGCAATATATCTATAGGTATTCATCCCCAGACTGCCATTATCCTAACAATACTACACCTTGTGTAGTAACAAGTAGCAAGTGATACTACTGTTTTGTAGAAAATGTTGCTCAGATAACAAAAGTATGGCATTTAAATAACCTTTTAGTACACAACTAAATGTATAAGTCTTTCATCTACATCTGCATACTTATTTTCCTAAACAGTCTCAGAGATAACATCAAAATGTCCTTCACCTTACTGCTGAATGGAGGGGAGGGGATATGAGGATTGACACCTGACAGCCATCCCTAGTGTGAAGAAGTGACTACTAGGCAAATTACTTCGACATTGGAAACCTATTGGTTGCCAAGAGGAGCGTAGGTACAAAAACCATGGGTCTGGGGAGGGGGAGTGTAGCTCCTCGGGCTAAAGCCATACTTCGGCATTTTTCTTTATTTACCAACTGTTTAGCCTAGTGATTAGAGCATCTGCCTTTCAGTGAAGAGTCCAGGTCCAAATCCTGGTTGGTCATACCAAAGACTTTAAATATGGCACTTGTTGCCTTCTCACTTGATGCTCCGCATATGAGACTGGGACAGGAATAGTAATATATATGTGAAAATTTAACTGGTAGCACTACAATGGCTGCACTGGCAAGTATAACCCCCTGGGGACTGAGAACATTTTAGGAATGACATGATTGTGATGGATATTTGTCAAGGGTTTTGAGGTTTTTGGCTGATTAAAACTGCAATATAAAAATGAAATATTATTATTTTACAAGTCACCCCAGCTTTTTTTCAGGCAAAGACAATTCCGCCACCCTTGAAAACTACATTCCATATACCCTAAGGGGAGCAGGGAGGAGGCTCATCCACTCTCTAGATCTATGTCTGTTCAATGACAAGTAGTGTAAATATAAGTGTTTGAGCTCCTCAACCCCTTCAGTTTTGAACCTTTGAACCGACTGCATGGTCAAGTGGTTAATGGAGCATCCGACTTGCAGCCGGAAGGTCAGGGGTTCGAATCTTGGCCAGGTCATACCAAAGACTTCAAAAATGGAACCTACTGCTATTGTGCTTGGTTCTCAGCATAAGCAATGGAGTAGGGAAAATAAGCCAGTGAGCCACAACTGGAAAAAAGGCTGTGGCCGGCCCGACTTAAACCATTTGGTTAGAAACTGAGCCGTAAACCCTCATCTAACTGACTAACTTTAACCTTTGAGCTTTGCATTATCCTGATTGATGTATGGTAAGAGTCAAAACATATTTGAAAATTCCAAATGGGAGCAAGTACCATAAGCTGTGCATCTAAATACCAAATTACATACAGAACATTTATACTATGATAGTATGAATTATCACTGTCATTCATACTCGCATCTTGTCACATCATATTTTGCTCTTTTCGCTTTTAAAATTGCAACACAAACGTACACATGTGTAGCAGTTTTGATTTTTGTAGGCATAATCCTTGCATTTTCTTTGACTTAAGGCAATTAACCCTTTAAACTGCTGTTCAAACTTTTAGTACTTAGAGGAAAATACTAGCACCTCGCTTGAATTAGTATACCCCCCCCCCCGTATCCTAATTCATGAATAGCTCTTTGTAATCATAGGACAATATTTTTGTTACATTGTTAAGACCATGGAGATCAAACTCTTTGGTTAACCTGTATTATTCACTTGAACAACAAGTAAGAGAAGATTTGTAAATTTAGCTGATGTTTCCAAATTCACATTGCAGGAAGTGGTTGTTTCCTTGAAAATACTCTTTGCACATATATCAGCAGAGATACTGTAGGCAGAGATGCCACCAGCAATTACAAAAAAAATCTGAAAGTGGTCTTAAGGTGTGAAACTGCCGGATAGGCGATCA
>WURT03172774.1:0-10437 GCA_009936505.3 Holothuria glaberrima | reverse complement strand
TGTTCATCCACGCTCATTCTGGTATAGGGTTGTTAATGAGCCAATTGGCTTCCTGACCCTCAAACGTTAAACTTAAGAATGCAGGATTTCATACCCGCCCGCCCAGATATTCTTGCAAACTGTTAAGTTCCCCAGGAGTGTGTACTTAAAATTCCATCAATCCCACTTACGGAGGTTTGCGGGCTTTAGCCTACAGTCATATTTTCATACTAAGGTACTTGCACCCCCACCTCTGGTTGTATACTACGCCGTTAGCTTATCTTCTCGTCGTGATTTCCTTTCTTGGTTGCTAAAGCCTGGCAAAGTTCTTGGTGCAACTCTATGTGACATGTAGCAGCCTTTATATAGGGCCCAATTATAATACAAAGTAATTTGATAAACAAAGTATTCCAATTCTTGCGAATTAAAGCAAAACCGTTTCTATTTTCTCTATCGCTCATAAGACGACTTGTGGGTAAGTTACATCCAATATAAAATGCTTCAATTTCGGCCTTACTATAAGGGGTGAATTCGGGCCATCATGGACACCCTTTCTTGTTCTTGTGCTTACCGTACCCTGCACATTTAACTGCAGGATTACCTACACAGCAGATGTCGAATATACAGCCTGCTCCTCATTGACGTACATCAGTCCGTGGCAGCTCCCTGCATATACCGAACGAGTGCAGCTACTGCAGGTGCAGGAGTAATATCCCTTTCCCGCGCATGCGGGTAAGCTGTAGGCGCGCATCCCAGTCATCTTGAACCAAAATAAAGAACGTTTGCCCGCAGCCAGACAACTGCAAGACTGCGAGAGGGGGGAGGAGGCTTCCTGGTACAAAATACTTTTCAGTGGTGAGTTTTGCTAAGATGTATCAGTAGTTTATTTACCCCACAAATTTTCTAGGAAAATCACTTGATTATGGCCTGGCTCCTCAGCGTCCTCATTTAAAACAGTAAACTTGAAACTTTCCAAGTTAGCTTTTAAAGATAAGTATATCAACCTCATTCGTTCTATCTCTCTGTTTTCAATCACTACTTTGCAAATTTTCCTTTTGTGAAGTGTTATCTTGAATGACAAGGCTGCAGCATCCGAGTCCGGTCTCAGACTCAATATCGGACTCGGTTCCGTTTTTCATTGGACTCGGAATTGTTCCGGAATGGAAGGTTCTGGAATCGGAATTGGCCCGGAATGGCTGAATTTGGACCCGGATTCAAGGCTGATCCCGGCAGAGTCCATCAAAAATTTGAACTGAACAAAATAGGTTTCAAAATGATAAATCCAAAAGTTGCATAAAAATTCATTTTCATTTTCTCTCTGAAGAAATAAGAGGGATTAGTTGCTAACAATTGGTCATATTAAAGATGAATGTGGCACAAATATGCATGCCCGACTCGGTTGGACAACTTAGGTTCGGGTATCTGGACTGGGCCCGTAGCCAGCTTCACATTTTTAGGGGGGCAAGTGTTGTGATTGGGGGGCATAAAACATTCCACCACATTAATTATTATGGAGTTTCAATTTTCATCTGGGGGGCAGAAATATTTCTGGGGGCGTTGCCCCGATATGCCCCCCCCCGTGGCTACGGGCCCGCTCTGGACACGGGCTAGCCGAAATCGGAATTGGCCGGAATTGGAGTTAGTGGAATCGGAACTGGCTCGGACTCGGGTTAGTTGGACTTGGTTACAGCCCTGCCGAGTGGTAAATGATCGACGTCTAATTATAGAATATGTTCAAATTTGTGAACGGAGTTGTTCAAATGTTCAAAATGGTCGGTGTTGTTGGCTACGTGGTTGAGTAGCTGTTCTTGCCTACCTTGTATTCTATAGGTCCCGGATTAAATCCCGGTGGAACCACTTGGAAATTTTGGATGACGCTGTCCTGGGGAGGGCGGGTCTAAGGGGATGGGCTCCTCTTAGACCCTTAGACCCCTCCTCAGGGCGACACCCCTTCCCTTTGGAAATTTTTGATATTTGAAGGTATATACAAAATGATGCTATCTTATTCTTTGGGATATTTTTGAAACTGATCATATATGGCTGGAAAATGTACATAATTTGAGGAAATCTAATTTTTGGTAGATTGAAAGAGGAGATTATGTTGTGTAAGAGAAGGGTATGTTGTCAACAAACCCCCTGAAGCCCCCTTTGGCTACTTTACTGCCTTCTATTCGGGGAACTTTTTACGCAAAAATACAAGCGTAGAGTCCACAGAGACACTCTTAGACTATCACGAAAATTTTCCTTTGCTTCATCATTTGTGCAATATATTTATCTGGGGCTTAAAGACGCCGGTATATGGCCTCCTGGAAGCTCTGGATTAATCATATGAAAAGGGGCACTGACATGATGCTTATTATCTGACATCCAAATGATACTATAGAGGATGACGCCGAACAATTTACAACTATCGTATTTTTACTAATGTAGAACGAAAATCCAGACGAACAGCTTCCAGCAAAGGGGAATGGGAGGGAGAGTAAAGATGCAGGGAGGTGATATTAGACCTGAATTATAGGGCCGGGTAGCAATAGGGGAGAATGACTGGCGAGCGCGTTACAGAATTAATGCTTTTCCGTTGTTAATGTATTAACAATTACCACCGATAATGGCTGCGCGCTAATGCTCAGTAAAAATTTTTGAAAACTGTGTAACGGCAAATACGTACTTTCAACCTCCCACATCATACATTGGAAGATCCCATATTGATGCGAGGTCCCTACAGCGGTTGGATATGTATTTCTAATTTTCGGAAGTGTTGTGATCGGCATAGTTTGATGTATTATTACTTTGATAATGGTCATGAGATGGAGTGCAAACCGTGACAAATGCGCGCGAAGTGGACCGAAAGTTTTCATTAAATAAGATTTCCATGACAAAACCTGCATTCAGGCTCTGCATCGAAACACTTTCCATTCCCCAACAAACCTACATGTCAATCAGAAATTCAGTTTTTTTACATGGAAATTCGAAAACAGCTTTTAACTTTTCTGCCGTGACTCTCAGGGAGTTGCTATCGGAAAAAACTGATAATAAAAACAATATTGAGGTAAGGTTTAAAGAGCGTATAGAGAGAGCATAAATTTTGATAGTTTACGAGGATTTTCGAAGATTCTGATAGTTTGAGAACCATTTGTGGTAGAAAATGATTACAATAGATCCACCACTCGGTTAACACACCTCACCCAACACCCTACAAAAAATATATAGCTTAGACGCTTTTGGGGATCATTTTAAAATTTTCAGATTTTTTTTTCAGAAATCGATTGGGGGAACGCCCCCATGCCTCCACGTGCCGGCGCCACTGCTTGTCACTGCCGAGTTGGGCCAATGAAAGGCAACTGTATGTATATATTTTAACTCGACTGAGAGGTATCGGAATCGATCATGGGACCATAAAAACCGGGATCGTAGTCCGTATGCGAGTGTGTGATTCAATTTCGTGCAACATTCGTAGACATCAAAATACACCTAAAAAACTTTGACTCCACAAAAAATAGTTCGTCCGATCTACAAAGTCTACCTGGCTTTTCATGTAACGCTTTCAGTACGGCAACCTTATACTTTTAGGACACCGGTATTTTCGGTTAGCGAAAAGACTGTGAATGAAGTTTGTTTCCGGAAACAGTACTTTTTGCCAAAGTCCCCTCGACTGTCTCTGGCGAAGAGCCAAGGGGCGAAACCAAACATTACTCCCGAACAGCCGATGGAGTTCTGCTCCCCCAAAGGGAGCCACGTCCCTAAATTGGTCAACAAACTTAACTGACAAACCTCGCAACCCTCAGACCTCTACATCAAGGGTCTGTCATACGTGGTCCCGCTTTTGACTGGCTGAAAAGAACACATACTACACATGATCTTAGCCAAAAGGCCGAACACAGTTATAATAACACTATCAACGGAAGTGCTGCCACCATTCTAGAAATAGCAACATCTAGAAAGAAAAATTGACCAACCGTTTCATTTTGAACGGTGAATTGACAGAATAATGAAAAGAATTGAGTAATTGTAGAAAATCGTTCAAATAATCAGCCGAAGTCATCACAAAGATATCATCAACATATCTTGGATAAAATTTTAGTTTGGGGCAAATATTTAACCAATTTCTTTTCCAGATGAAACATGAAAATCTCAGGAAAATGGGAGGACACATCCCCTCTGAGGTGTGTCCTACCATTTCCCATTTAATGACAATCTTTCCGATCAGATTGAAGAATGTGCCATGGGCTCCTCTTTGAGTGTACGCTTTGCTGAGATTTCCATGATTTTCCTTTTGTTTCGGACCACATTCTCTTCCCCTTTGGAAAATCATTGAATATATGGTGAGGGCCCTGAGGTGCAATTTGCTGCAATATTTGAGCAAATTTTAAGGAATATTATTGCAATTTTTTGACATCTTTACAAAGGAAACAAAAAAGGGTTTTCGTCTTTAAATTGAAAGAGGTGCCCACTTCTTACGTCCTTAATTTTTATTTTACCCTTTTTCATGAATAAACATCAGATTAATGTATGCAAATTTGTGATGTCGAGAGAGGGACAGGCCAAATAGGCCAATATCATTTTTTGTTTTTCTAACCTTCATTTCAAAGACAATTGTGATATTTGTATGTCCTGAAGGATTTATATTGGAAATTAAAATTGTTTCCTTGAAAAATATCAGTCGAGTATCACTCACCGAACTGTGAACTATTTGATGAGTAATTAAGGGATAAGTAACATAGGATTTACCAAAGAAATGATAACTTTGTGCACAAGTGCGTAGGAAGCCGGGGGCTGGGGCGCCATCCTCCCAGCGAAATTTGTGGGGGCGGGAGTATGCTTTACCCCCCCCCCCCACTTTCCATGATGAAAACCCCTTATTTGTCTCTTCTGTGAGAAATGTCAAAAATTTGCAGTAATTTACCTAAGAATTTTTTTCCAAAATGATGCACCAAATTGCATCTAAGGACCCTCAAATATCCAAAAATTTTCTAAAGGGGAGGGGACACCCCTTCCCCCAGGGCGGCGATCCGAAAGAAGGTTCAGACTCCCCCCTAGTCTTGAACAGCTTCCTACGCCTTTGTCTGTGTAACACTTCAAATCTTTTTTTTTTCTTCTTCTTTTTTTTGATGAAGTATATTATCTTGACAATGGTAAAAGATATTGACATAATTCCAAAGGAACTCTTCCTGGGAAATCTCACTTTTTAGCTGTCAAGTAAACTCAGGACTTTTTGCTGGCATTTTATCGTGCCTTTAAGTGAGCCCTGGATCCCTTGCCTCTCGGGCTTGGCGATTCTCGCGGCTTGAAGTAGTTCTGTTCAAGGTCATGCACCTACTTCTGAGAAACTGCTGGGGCCCCTAAGTTTACTGTCGAGGGGTGGAGTGTCTATTTGTGCAGGTGTTATTTCAGAGTTGAACAGAAGTCTTCGATAAGTGCACATTCCATGCAAAACGTCCTGAAAGTGGTACAAGTAATTTACCTTAGTAGTGGATGCAATAAACATTTTACGTGGCATTTTACGATTAAAAAAGAAAGGAACTACCTTTCGGTGCACCCTCCGAAATTCCCTCTGTCCTCACTCAGTCACTGTCTTACCCCAGTTTGAAGAATCTGGTGGCTCCACCTCCCAGCCATCGCCCGTCTTCTTTTAGTGGACCTGCTATATAACGAGCGAAGTCTGGTGGGGTTATAATTTTTCTTTTGTTCAGGACCACACGCACGCGGATAGCAAACTACTCACGTGCCTCCGAAAAACCCTCAATTACACTTATTAATCAGATAAAATATTGCGTCACAGAAAGATGTTCTCATCCTTTTAAGCTAATGAGAAGGCCACCGCATTATCGGTTGTTACTTTTTTCGATTGTTTATTCCATTTTTCATGATAGTTTTTAAAAAGTATAAGAATATACCTATCTGGCCTCATAATAGCTAAACCATCGTTTATACATAATTTAGTGATGTAGGCTATGCTGCAAGAACACCTTTCCTTGGCACTCCTCCAGCAAATGATTCATGTTGTAGACAGAACAAGTATGTGACCCTGTAATGTATTTTTAATGCGAGTCACTGTCATGTTGAGGTTGACATAATCAGGGAAGATTCATACCAATCCTGAGAGCTTACATTTTTTTAAATTATCTTACTAATGGGTGTTTTAACAGATCACGTACCTGTACTACAGTTACAACTTGATAATGTATGCTATGTTTCTGGACAGGCCCGTAGCCAGAAAAGGTTATGAAGGGGGTGAGATAGCTGCTAGGGGTGAAAATTATTTTAGAGGGTGAGATCTACTAAAGCTCTAAGGGAAATTCTACTTTCGGGCTCAAAAATTTTTCTGCTACATCTGCCCCACCCCAACCCCCGGCTATAGACTTATGTTTGAAATAGAAAGCTTGAAGCTTTAGGTAGCATACTACTAGGTTAAGAAATTTCCTGCGCACCAAAATATTTACTGTGAAATTTATTTCCTAAAAAAATTTTGGGTCGCAGTGTATACAAAGTTGCTGAAAGGATGCGTTCAACCTCTGATGTGGGCGTTGTAGCAAATGAATTGAAGTACTCACTATACAAATATGACGGAAACTTAAGATATTTCATGCACTTGACGCTTTACATCCATACGCAGTGAAAAGAGACATTTTGTCAAAGGGAAACCTATACCATACAATACAGCATCAGCCCTAGTAGCTCAAAATTTCAAAAGTCATGGTGCATAAAGTTAAAACCAGAGTGAAAGGGTAGCTTGTACCTTATGGGAACTTCTCCAATGGTCCGGAGGCTACAAAACAGACCAAAAATCAGTGATTAAGTAAATAGAGGGCGTATTAGTCGTACGCTGCCCTTATTACTGAGAAAGGTAGCAAGGACCAGTTTGGATAGAGTAAACATAGCGGAAATGAAGTGGCGTAGTTCTTCACTCACAAGTGGTGCAGAGCTTCTTCATTCACGACTGGTGAAAAGCCCATAACTTCAGTAGATATTACTCTCATTTCAATAAGCAGGCAATAGCAAAGATTTATGTATGGGGAGGGGTGAGGAGTTATGAGAATACGATTTTTTAATTACATAATGATTATATTTTGACCACTGGGCCACAACTCAGAGCATCCCACTGAATGTTTACCTACCTCCGCCCACCGTCCTCCCATTGACAACTGCTGGTTACGCTGCTAGGCTTTGGGCCTGTGAAAAAGTCATTCTGTTTTTGCTGTAATAACTTAACTTAATACCGGAGCAAATAGAAATTACAAAAACGTACTCAACCCAGTGAGCTATCTAAATTTCATCTCTACAAATTCTCCCTCATCTAATTTCTCCAGAAATATTGCGACAATCACAACCATTCCGTCGCTCCCTCATCGTTGTGTGAATCTTATTTAAACTTTGCACTACGATAACTCACATACTTGAAACGACAAGACATTTATCCATGCAAGTGGGCGTCTTTCCGTAGATTATATTTTAATCATAAAAGTCCAATTTAGTAGCAAGCTACCAACTTACCATACATTTATGTCCATATGCTGCGCACTCATAGGTGGTTTTAACTAACCTTTCCCCAAAGTTGTGTGTGTTTTCGGGTTTGCTTCTTTTTTTTTTTTTTCTTCTTCTTTTTTTTATTCTTTCGTCGAGAGGGTCTGTTTCGTCTTTACTATTTTTTCTTATTTCCGTCAATTTCATTTAAACATCATGGCCGTACGTAGCTGGGGCAGCAAGGGTCATCCCCGGTCCCAAGATTTTCAAAATATTTTTTTTATCCAAAACGATCTTTAAAATATTTGGTTATTAAATATGCTAAAAGATTGTTTAAGTGCAACTTGTAAGGTATGGAGTGCCATTGCCGACAGAATGAGGGGCATTTGTCGCGTTCTTCAAAGTGCGCAAATGACAATAGATGAGGGCGCTCTATTTAGTATGCTGCCCATGCCGAAAATTTTTTACGAACAGCCACTCTAAACATTTCCAATATTTCCTACTGTTCTACCTGTAAACTCTCCAAAAGTATCTAGATGAACTTGCGAGAAGTGATTGCAAAAACAGGATGGGTTTCGTCACAAACAACTTTGGCTACACATTTTAACAGAGAGGTGTTCTCATTAATAGCTTCCCGACCTCTGACCGCCTTACCTCTGATGCTGCAAGGCCGACTGCATGGTCAAGTGGTTAGAGCATCCGACTTGCAGCCGGAAGGTCTAGGGTTCGAATCCTGGCCGGGTTATACGGAAGACTTTAAAAATGGAACCTACTGCCATTGTGTTTGGTGCTCAGCATAAGCAATGGAGTAGGGAAAACAAGCCAGTGAACCACAACTGGTGAAAAGGCTGTGGCTGGCTCGACTTAAACCAATTGATTAGAAACTGGGCCTTAAAACTTCATCTAACTAACTAACTTTGATGCTGCACTGGGTGGGTGGCAGGGCAGGGTGTGGGAAACGATTAGAAAAACTTCGTCAGTTAAGCATCTCTATTTAATCGCTTTGGTTTAGCAAGATTTTACTCAATGGAAGGCGGAGACTATCGTCCGTTGCTGTGATTGACATAAATAACCAAATTGCATGAACATTTTAATACCATTTATGTCGTTATGCATTTGTTCCCTTGTCAATATGTGTTTTTTTTTTTTTTTTAATATTCTTGTTAAGTTATTTTATGTAAATTTTATTCAGTTTCATTGCATAATGAATTGCTTGTTAACGTTAATTTCTATCTTTTGTAATCCTTCATGACCATATGATTTATTTATGTACTTAAACATGTATTGAAGACTATAATTATTCTCCTACGTAAAAATTTTACTTGAACCCGACTTGCATCAAATAGCGAGTTCACCATCTACAATTTAACAAGTTAACTCAACCCTTACCGAATAAACATATTCCACGAAATATACTTTCTTTGATTCAGTATGTTTCCGTCCTTGTTTAATTTAACTTTTAACTTCAAAGTCCCTGGATATCCCTGAGCGTCAAACCTACCATGGTTGCAATATTTCTCCCACTAATTATCTGCCCAATCTAAATGCGGTCCGTTCCGTGGTCTCTGGACTCTTGTGGAAGCTCTCAGCAGGTACAAGTACCCTCATATAAAGCTCACGAGTAGGTCGCGCACGCTGATTTAAAATGTGTATACCATAACCATTGAGATTTTGAGCTTGTATTATAAAGTGGTGGATTCCGCCTTTTCACTTTATTCAAAATGTCGGTTTGCGTTGCTTAAGTATATAAAGCAAAAAGCACCTAAATAACTTCAGTTTTCTTTATTCATAGGCGACTGCCCCACTCTGATTTGTGGGGCCGAACCTTGGTTAGCCCTCACTTTGGATGACACGTTGCCAAAATATGCCTTTGAATATGATGAAATTACTTCAAAGTTTTTCAAACATTTCACCACTTTGCATCTAGAGCACTTTAAATAGTCAAAACAAAATCCAAAGGGGGATACCCCTCCCCTTAGACCTATCCCAAGGACATTGATCACTAACATTTACTTCCGTTCTCCCACTTTCAAAAAGCTTCAAAAGCTTATGTTTATTGTTGTCCTATCAGTACTTCAATTCATTAACTACCATGTCCACATCATAAATTGAGCACATCACTTCAAAAACAAAGTCTAAACTGTGTCCTCACATTTTACAAGGTGTTTAATTCTTAGGATAACACCTTTCGCGGGGAATCCCTTTAATTAGTGGTGCGCTACCTTAGACAGACGATACGAGGCAAACTTAAATATCAACATACTCATAGGCATACGAGGCGGGGGCAGGGGAAGACTGCCCCCTCAATTCTGAGGTCGAAAATTCGGGCAGGAAACGACAAAAATTCGGGCACAGAATAGGTGAAATTTCGGCAGAGATGAAGTAAAAGTGAAAACATTGCCCGAATTTTCTACTGAGTTCCCGCATTTTTGATCGAATGCCCGAAAAATGTGAAAAATTTTTCGCGCGCTTGGCGCGCATGTAGGGGTATGATGGTCTATTTTGTGCGCCTGAACTGCTACGAAATTCGGGGAACTTCTTGAGATTCGGGCAAAAATTGTCTGCCCCTAAATTGGAAGAGTCCCGAAGCCTATGAACATACTACCACTTAGAGTGCATTGTTTTTTCATGTCTGACAGTTCTATGTTATACAGCTTTTAGTGAATCCAACCGTAGACGTATGAAGAGGGGGATGGGTGAGGCAGCGCCCCCCCTTGAGCAAAACAAAAACATCGATTTCAGGGCAAAATGTCATTTTCAGTGTTAAATTTCTATAACAAATAGTTCAGGAGGAAGAATGTGTGTACCTTACGCCCCCTGGTGACACCCATTTACTTGTTTATCCAACGAATGAGTACAGTGTCAATTCAGATTCCGGCGGTAAATGGATATATTCGAATAAGTTTGTTTGTATCAACATATAGTAATACCGGCAGTATGGGATCTTACACAACACCAATAAACCGACAAATTGATATTTTCTTAAATACCAGCATT
>WURT03172773.1:0-27957 GCA_009936505.3 Holothuria glaberrima | reverse complement strand
TACGTCTGCTATCAGTTGTTGATGTTGGACAAATTTCCGATCTTGTGACAGTTGAATTTTACATTAATTTGGGCAAATATTTGGGGAGGAAAATAGTGTTTGCTGAAGTCATAAAAATCGGAATTTTCGACGGGTGTTCAAAAAAATCGGATTTCCGACTAAAATCGGAAAAGTGGCATCTCTGATTCAAAGTTAGGATCCTACCTTAACTTACCTCATCTCTAAAATAGTCTAACTCCACCCATGTCGATACTCTCCAAAACTCCCTGGAAAAACCAGGAAGCTAGCTGTGTGCGAACGTTTAGACTTTGGCAGATGAAGTAGGAAGAGGAAGGGCGATCCGAGGGTGCCCGTATCTACTGTGCTATCACAAATTTGCCAGGTACTAATTGTGGGTAGGAGAGGTATATAGAAGGTAAGAAGGAGCGATGTAGATTTTACAAATTCTCGCTTCATATGACCTTTCTAACATAGCAAAGTACATGCTAAAAAGCCATCTCACCAGTTTTATGAATTCTTAACACCCTACTTCATTCAAACCAAATATATCATTGTGTACCTGATAGAGTTGTAAGCAGAGGGGCAGAACACCTTGCCCCCTCCCCCTTCAAAGGGCATCTTATCTTACTATCAGAGTGAATGTTTTTCCTGATGTGTGGAATATAAGCACTTTTTGTACCTCAATTTTCCTCCCTCTAACACCCCATCCAGTTCCAACCTCTATAGTGATTGAAGCATACAAGCTCACAGAGCTTAATTTATTAAATACCCATCTCACAAATTGCAAGTTTTCCCTCCCAGGGATGTGTCTGAGACTTTACAAGGCATAAATGAAATTAAAAGCTTAGTCTAATTTGAATCTTAAGTGTTTAACAACACCACAGGCCTTATAATTGCAACAAGAAGCAAAATTTTCAAAAGATGTTTACACCAAAAATTGAAGGCACGTGTCTGAGACGTAAATGACGTTCAATCTTCTAATACGATATAATTGACATCTGAAAGAATGCCAAGTAAAAAATGTACATCACGCATCATTCTGAACTTTGACAACAGTCTGAAATTTCAAAACGTGACAAAAATAAAAAAAAAAAAAACACATTTGACAGTCTAGCCTGTCATTAACCTTGTTAAAATAAATATAAACAAAGTATACCATAAAAAGTTCTAAAGGAATTTCAACATGGTGCAAAAGTTAAGTTTTAGCATTAATTGATGCATCTTGGAACTCACCAGACTAAGTGAGTTGGTTATGAAATCAAGCTGCGAGGGTTTAACCACATATACATCGTCAATCTTGTTCTTTGTTACTTCATGCTTTTACTATTCAACCAATGTCAACGAATGCTTTTGATTTATAGGAGCTGTGCATACCAAGCTTTCTGCTGGACTACATCAGAATAGTTTTACTAACCAAACCTAACGGTGAGTGTGAATGGTAACGATGCTACTCTTGCAATTTACAAATTGGAAGGAATAAATCACAGGCTATTAAAACACCATCCCCACTGCAAGTAGGAAGAGAAGTGTAAGACCTAGGCAGATAATGTTTAATAGATTTCGATGTAAAAATAAACTGAAGGCTAGGAATTTACAACGTTGTTCACATCACCAAGTGAAGCAATCTGAGCATAAGAATGCAGATTTTAGCAGAAAGCTGACTTATCGAGCACCATTAACGTGCAGGCTACAGGTGTAACGGGTAAAAAAAGACATCAAACAAGAGCCCCATTAAATTCAGTCACTCCCATGTAAGTGAACATATCCTTGACCCCCGCCCCAAATAAAAGTCGTTCATGCATGATGCTTTAAAGGGATTTGAGTCCAAATTTACTTGGAAACATCAGCTAAATCCTACAACTTTTTCATTATTTCCTTTAAAAATATCTTTCATAGTTATCCAAACAAATATATTTCACATTAAAGGTATAAAACTAAGCAGTTAACCAGCATTAACTGAATTCTTCTGTAACAAAAATACCGTCACATGAGTTTAACAAAGTCATTCATGAATTAGGATACTAGGATTCACTAATTCATATTGGGATAACTGCCTTTTCCCTTTAACAAATGTGACAACTTGGTTTACCGTACCTCCAACAAAACAGTTTTATAATAAACTCAAGCAACTCAAAGAAAACTTGTAAGAAGAATATATCTCACATAGTTATAGTCAAGAAGGAAGGGTAACTGTTTGTGCTGTTAAAACTTTAAACTATTTTAAAAGTTCACAAATATCAGTATGACTTTCTTCAATTAAATTTCATCACAAGATTGGGAAATGACAATTTTAGATATTCCTTTTCAATTTGGAAGAAAATGCCCATAATAGAGTTACCACTTGGTGAGGGGGGGAGAAGATATATTCCTGGGAAGGGGCAAAAACACATCACCCTATTTAGAGTAGGGCTTGTCCTCTGAATTTTTTTCCAGGGTGAGCAAAACTTTTCTAGTGGTGGCACTGCAAATTTTAGACTGAGTTTTGCCGAATTTGACAGACAACACCGAACTGACGACACAAAACAAGTAATATTCACCTCGTTCTCCATCTAGAAGTCCAGCTCTGAAGATTCATAAAAGCTCTGGGAGACAGTAATGTAACAACCCCATCCACAGCATGATGCAGATAACATCTTTGACCTTTGACCTTTCAATACACGTTACACTACACATCCTCAGCTGAAAACATAAGAGGGTAATCTACACAATTTCACTATCTTCTATCCAATCGAAGCTGTGTTCATGACTAAACTTACAGTTTATCACCAATCGTGAGTAAATAAATGGCTAATGTGGGTGGCCAATTGATTTTATCAACAATTTCTGACTCCTCATGAAACATTACCTGCTATGAACAAATTCAGTTTACAAACTCTACGAAAAACAACTCTATTGAGAGAGGATACGTCAACACTTACTCTAGGCTATCTGAAAAATGAAGACAAAAAAATTGCAGAAAGGCATTGAATTGTCAATTTTCCACTTGAAAGTTTTGAATTTTGAAAATGTAGTCCATTGTAAAAAGGGTTGAGAACTTTTGGTAAACAGCCAATGATACCTAATAGGCCTAGTATGAGAAGCTTTAAACCCTCAAGAACAAATTAGTACCCCAACCACAGTCCTACATTAAATGATTAAAGTACATGAGAAACTACGCAGTTCAAAGTCCCTTAAGTTTCTATGGTTGTCTTCCTATGCTTCTAAAGAACACAGGTCTGAATATAAAGGTCTTTATCCTATTATCAAACTAGACTCTCACTCCCCCTTCTCATCAGTCCAATTTTTTCCTCACTGATGCTACTTTATGCTCCTACAAATTTAATTTCCTTCAGGTTCAATGACCTAGCTTCTAGGATAGCCCCAGAAAGTTGAAGGTCACCAAAATCCTACGTTCCCTAAGGCCATTTAGTGAGTAACACATGAGTTAGGCATATTTTCATCCTGAATGGTATCACACAATCCATAAAGCCCTTTACTACCTTTGTCAATCCCGTCTTCATTGTCTCAGCCTGTAACGGCCAAGCCTATAACTCTACCGGATAAACGAACGAAACAGATATTGTTGAGTAATATTTCCCTGGCAGATATAACCCTTTCATATTTCAAAAGAAGACAAGTGGTTTCATACCCCTACAGCACATAGCAATGCCAGGGTTGTGTGCTAAATTCAAGGGTAGCCAAAGACCTCAGCTGGTCATTTATACCATTATTCCAGACGATCAAGAGAGCCATTTCTCACGCACACCCTTAGAATGAGAGGATACCGGTATAAGATGATCCTCTCTTCGAAGTAACCAGATACCCTGTAATTGGTGGGAGATGGAGCTCACACACTCTAACCAGGAAATCCACTCCTAAAAGGATTACACAGAAAGCGAAAGAAACTATCTTTTTTCATTTATTTTGCCGATAGGTTTGTAAGACAACAAAATGCACCGCGAAATTTTGCTCCACAAACAAAGCCAGGATTTCAATACCAAGATTAGTCCTGAGGGGGAGCTAATTTTGGATAATTGTATAAATGGTTAGACAAACACATGCCACTGGCAACGTAACAATGATATTTCTAGGTAAACAGCAGAATCCCATTTGAAAGGTAGATTGTAATATTAATCATATCTCCCATCCTTCATGTTAAGCTGTCTAAAAATCCATAAAACTCCCTGGTCAAGGAATCTGCAAGCCCCGACCGATACTTGCATCCTGTTTACATAATTTTGTAACATTCACTTATCCTGCCGACATAAGACTTTTGACTAATAGCAAATTGTGACTGTGGCAGAATCTGATTGTGGTACGTGAGTTTTGTTGGGTATTAGGTTTGGTTTGGGTTTTGTTTCGGGTCTGGTTTTCACAGGGCTATTGTTCAGGGCTATAATGTTATCCAAACCCTCTCTCTGAATTGTGTGAAATGTGTGCTACTCTGCATCATTTGAATTTTCAAACTTAGATGTCAACCAACTGAGAGTTTTGATACCTCCACACCAAAAATGGGGCTTTTGCCCTCCTTTGCCCTTAACGGGCAATTCTCGTCATTCCAGACAGCTCCAATTCTCCCAACTTAACAAATTGTAGCTTCTCCATAAAGCTCCTTCTTCTGCAGACATAAACCTATTTTATAGTTTCAGGCCATGTCCTGGTGAGCTTACCTGGCTATAATGTGTTATCCAAACCCTCTCTCTGCACTGTGTGGAATGTGAGTTATTCGACTGCATGATTTGAATTTTCAAACTTTGATGTCAACCAACTGAGAATTTTGATACCCTCACACCAAAAATGTACTTTGGGATGATGACTGTCTGTCTTTAAACTTGTTATATTATGTTTATTGACAGTGCTCTCCACAAGAAGGCTTTCTTCCATTAAGCATTATTTTATTTGCCAGGTGATACTGTGAGCAGGTAGGTGATGAAGACAGGGTAAGGGCGGATTTTTTTTCCATTTATGGAGATAACAAGTTCCTTCCAGTTGCTGACAGGGGACAAGCAGTTACCCTCAGCCTTTCATCCAACCATTGCAATTAAGCCCCTTAAGCTCCTCGCCAGGAAATCTGGCTTATTTGACATGAAACAAATGTAAACAAATTAAAGGTAATTTGACTTGATTCATGGAAAAATTTTCTCAGCCCTGCAGAACCCTACCATATATTATACACTGATTTCCCTCATGAATATAATTGATATTTTACAACAGAAACATTACAGTAGTCTATTTTGCAACTTTTCTCAAAAATAACAAAATGAAAATAAGCACCTGGTTCCTCAATATTTCATAACTTAATATCCACATTTAAACTTGCAGAGTTTGCATTTTTTCATTAATGACCTGTAGACAACTCAAAAAGGTCAGTCCACCCCCAACCAATCTGTAAGATCAAAGTACTTACTCTGACAAATTAGGTTGCCTAATGAAAACCAATCACCAGATGGTCTTAACAATAGTACCTCATTTCTCTTGGTGTTTTTACCTTGTAAGTACCCTTCTTAACATTAAAGAGGTGGTAAGAATCTTTTCTTGAGACCCCTGGTAAACAAGATCTGTAAATTATGCAGACAGTCCTTGATGTACCCTAAGCACAATACCATTCCCCAACAGACAACTTGCAGCTTAAAAGTCTGCACATATCTCCCCTCAATAATGAAAATGGAATCCCACAAATGAATTGCTGCAATCCCTAGGTTCACTCCACTTAGGTTTAAAAGTTGCTTCTCTCGTTAATCTAAAAGCCTATCTCTTCCTATATCACTTTAGCCTATTTCCACAGGGTAAATGAGATCCCTTGCAAATGACCCTAATGGTCACAGTCCATAGTGGACAACCGTTAAGAACTTATGCCACCAAATTTTTTTGACACCAAAAGACATGAACAGACGAAAAAGAAACAAAAAATTCTTGGAGAGATTAAATAACTTGTTGGGCTCTGCAAATGTGTTCGTAGCATGGACATTCTGCATGATTTTAAAACCAAATTGAGGCATTAGGGGAAGAAAGAAACGTGACACTGCCCACTTAGTATATTTTATGGCACTGTTCATTTCCGTGTTCAAAGAACAAATACGACAGAATGGATACATGAGGTCAATAACCAATGGACTTTTTTAAAATACTTCAACTTTAAGTGAGGTTGAACAGGTGGTTGTATCAAGAAAAGTAGGGACCACTTTAACTTTTAGAGAGATCTGTGAACATTTGACCACAACAAAACCCATTGAAGTATACAGTAGTTAACATGCAATTATGAAACCTCCAAGGATATCTTAGCTTTTACATTTAATTACAGAATACAAAGGAGGGTTGGACAGAACCACGTCATGTCAAAGTTTCATATTGCCATTGAATAAACATATTTTTACACATTTGGCCCCTCTCAAAAATTTTTTGCCCCTCCTGGAAGCCATTTTTCCCCCTTCAGTACCTTGTCTGGCTACAGGCCTTCCAACACAACTTTAATCTAGTCATTCTGTATCTTTTCCTGCTAGCACATCATACTAATTAGAGTTTTTGGCTTCTTTTGAAACGAACAAACTGATCAACAAGACCTAGCAACTATGGTGTATACGAAAACTCACCTGACCTGTTTATCCGACAAAAAGGTGTAATTTATTTCTCCATCAACCTCAACATGGCTTTTAGACACCTATTGCTGAGTATTCCTTGCATGATACTGTAAGGTTTCCTGACTAGACCCTATAGTCTTCTTGGTGACAACACGGATTTAAGATTCCTGAAAATGTTTTCATTGGCCTTTAAAGTTACAAACTTACAACAGACTTGTATTATAAAGACACTATTGGTCAGTAAGTTGTTTGCTCCCAGCAGGTCCCTGTTTGTCCCTTGGTTTGCTTTCATGTATACCCTTGGATGAAACCATATGTAGGAATGCGAGAACAACCAATAGCCAACCACAGAGCATGAAAACTGTTGTTAAAAGGTAGGTGTTCCTAACTAAATGACACATGAACTGGACTGAAAAGACCATTTCACTCAAAAAAGTCTTCTCCTTAAATAACCTCCATTTAACTTAAAATTGGGTCACTTGAAAGGTTTCAAAGAACCACCCTCATTTAAAGGTTTAAGCTGACCAACTCATGTACGTTGAATGTATGGATTACTGAGAAACCATAATCTCCATCCTCTTTTAAAAGCTTGGAAGTACCTCCCAAACCTTCTTTACCCTATCCCTCAAAAAGCATCCCCATACTTAGCCCTCCTTCCCCCGCCCCCTTCCTTATGGTCCATCCTTCCTACTGTTGGCATCCCAGACACAATCCCATCATTGGTCGTACAATGTATTCTAGCTGCTACTACTTAGAAGCCCTTGAAATGTAGTAAGATTTGTTTTCGTTGTTGCTTTGAAATGTTACATCAGCTATGACAGGGTTTCAACCAGAACACCTTGCAAATAATTGGGAAATGTACAGAAATTGAGAAGTTTGAAAACAGAACTCAGCAACCAGATTTTACACACAGTCTGCCTTCTTCTGCCGTACTTTGCATTTACAACATCTGAAGGGCCAACATCATCATTTACATAATAAGGTATATGGTAACATCATGAATGGTTCTTTTTTATGAGAGTATTTTTTTGTTGAATATATGGTGCAAACTTTGAGGCACATTTTAAAACCAAGAACCCACTAGCTAGGTTTACTGATAATATAAATTTGCAGTCAGTTTATGTTGCATAACATTATGAAGTTATTAATGTATTTGACAGTTCATGAGTAAAATACATGATTTGACAGGTTTAACCAATCAATTTAAAGTGAAAATGCAGTCATCCCAATCAGAGTTATTATGCCCCATCACTCTATTTCATGAATGGCCTAATTTGATCATGTGACAATATTTTTGTTTAAGGGGCTCATTGAGTTGATATTGATAGTTTGTGATGAGTTTGAAGGAAATCATATCATGACATTCTAATTAGCCTCATTATTCATGAACCACATCCTACAGTGACCACAAAATGTGGAAATTGTAGTTTTTGTGGACAGGGGTTTATATCATCAATACCTTAGAAGAAAGTGCCTAAGGTCACAAATTTGTAAATATTTTAATTATTCATTCCCTATCAATGCCATTTCAGTTGGGTATCATATGTGCAGAATCTCTTAGTTTGATCATTTACCATCAAGATGTGAGTAAATCTCAACAGGTGTGAAAAAATCATGAGTTCTGTTACCCAACTCAATGAGCCCTTTTAATGAATTGTGAAATTCAAGGAGATTTTCCCCTTGCTTTACCTATTATTTGTAATAGTTAAGTTCAAAATGTCTTCAGAGACCTGGCTTGTAATGCAAGATTTGCAAGAGTTTGCTGATCTTTCAAGGCAAATTTTGGGGCAACTGCCTATTGCCTTTAAGAGAATATCCCGCTAGGTTGGTCTTCTTCATCTATGTCTCAAAAAAAAAAAAAACTTCTATCCTTTCAAAATTGGGCAAGCTTTGTTATCAGACTACATACACTAGTTTCAGTACTTTTGTGATTTTACAACCACGAAGTAACTTTACACATGCATACTGATAAGTGCATCCGAACGAATATGAAGAGTGTACCACAGCATTACAATGTCCATATTTTGGCAGCTCTTGTCTAACACAGTTGAGGTACATCAAGTTTTCATTTGCAGCTGTTCTTTATCCATTGATAAATATTATCAGTGTTCATGTTGACAACACCCAAGGACGCTTGTATTCTATAACACAAGTTGCCATTTAACTGCCAAACAATACTCAATTACCAAAGATGGTTTACAAAACCATTTGTATCGACATGTAAATAAAGGCAGCTTTGATTTTGACACCCTTCCAGCCTTCTAAACTGAGAACTTCAGCGATCACTTATCTTACCTCTTAAACTTAAAATCAATTTTATGTCTTGGTCGCCTGTTAAAGAATACTGCACTCCTGGGTTTCTCTACGGATGGGACAATTGATCGGACCTATTTGAGGGACGGCTCAATCTAATCCATGACTGCTAATTGCTCCACTACTGAAGCCAAACTAATTGGCCTTACAAAGAAATTACAACGCAGTTCCCTAACACATCTTTCTCTATATCCTCAATGGAGACCATGACATTTTTGAAAACTTTTGTTTGGGAACAAGTCTGACATATTTCCAAGGTTGCTGATTCCTCACTTTTCATGCTGTATCACAATTGTAATCTAGGTAATGGGAATTTGGAAAAAATATGCCTCAGGTTAAAATGAAATCTTAAAAAAGTTCAAGCAAGTGCTATAAATCCGAAGCTGATTGACCAGATGTTGTGGGGAGAGTAAAAAGAGAAAAATCCTTCTAGTCTTCAAGACCAGCTACAACAGGAATGTTTAATCACTTTTGTGAAGACAACTAACTGAAGTTCCTTACAAAAGCCACTTTCTAATGTAAATATTTCAATTGAGGAAGTTAATAAAGTACTTTTGAAGAAACATCACTCTGCTTACAAAACAAAGAAACAGAATAAGAAACTATTCCTTGCCATGGGTTTTTCATACAATCAACACACTGCTCCATATGCAAGTTCAAAAGTTACTCCCCCTCTCTGCTCTTCAATACTGTTTTCATTTTTTTTTTTTTTATTATTTTATTGTTATCACTAGTACTATTATTACTATATTCTTTTGGAAGAGAGTGGGAATGGGGGAGCCTTGGATGCAGGGGAGGGGAAATGGGGGTGAAAGCTTTCAAGGGTTCTTGCAGACTATACCATGGGTAAAGAAACACCATTGGGGTTGTCAGAAAGCTAACTTTACACAAGTTACAAAAAATTAAAACAGAAAAAGGTGTGATGAAAAATGCTATTTAGGAATGAGCTATAGTCCCTCCCTCCCCTCCACAGCCCCCACCTTCATAATTATCAGTATGAAGTTTTCCATCCAAAGATAATCATTAAAATGTCTTATAATGGTCAAAATTACAGAAAAGAGAACTATAGTAGCCCATGGATTCAGCCCCCTCTCCTATTCCTGTAAACTATCTAACAGCCCTGGTTAGTTCTTACTTATCTACCTCCTATTACTGTACTTCCTTTGCAAGTATCTTTCATGATGTTTCAGAACACAAATGTTGCATATGAAAATCAAAATTGTCTCATTTTGTATTTATCCAAAAATACTGTCACATGATTTAAAAGAGCCAAAGAATTTGGGAAAAAAATATTCTAATTAAAATTGGTTGACTGCATTTGGCCTTTGAGTTTGCATAAATTTCAGAATGAAATAAAAATGTCAATTAATATGGGGACTAACAGTCCTGGACCTTTAATGAGAGTACAGTAGCACATGCATTATATCCACAGTCAAAGCTTTCTCTGAAAAATACCCACAAACAAGCACACAAACACAGGATATAGTAAGCACTGGTAAAACAGAATTCAGATGGTAAGCTTTGAGAGTTGTTTCAATACAAATCTGTTAAGTCAATTTATCAATCCATTCACTCCTAGAATCCTTGACAAATTGAATGGAACAGCAAGAATAGGGGGTGTCTGGCTTGGAAAGGCCATCCCTCTCTAGGCAAAATGCCCATTACAAAGTGAGCACCGAATAAAGCCGAATTTATCAACGCTGGTTGGGTCCAATGTGAAGAGACAACTGTTTCAATGGTTGCTTGATAATTGCCAGAGAGAAGGGAATTAAGCTCACCCCTTTTTCAAGAATTTCCTTTTGAAGAAAGAGGCAGTTTGTTTTGCCTTTTATAAGTTATCTTCTGGTGGTATTGTCAAGTCCCTTTGAGGGGTGTCCTTGGGGGGATTTGCTTGCCTAACTAATGTATGCAGGTGGACACTGCAAGAAGTGTACTGTAACTTTAAGCCGAGTGGACGGAGTAACACTTCAAGGTAGCCACGTACTACTTTTCAAAAGTATCTCTTGTAAACCCTGTACATAAAAAATACAGACACGGCTTTTTACTTCCATGAAATTCAATAAAGTTTACAGGTCCTTCAATCACTTGGCATTAAGACACACAAAAACTTTGGCACTCTTTCATTTCTATGTTGAGTAATGAATACACATGAAAACAGATATTACTGAGATCAAAAGGGCAATCACCCCCAAATTTGATTGGAAACACCACCTAAATCTTACAAATTTTCTCTTACTTCCTTCACAAATGTGTTTCATGATTCCAAATATTTTTTCTATACTTTAAGGGAAAATGCAGTCACCCAAATTTGGATTAGTATTGTAGTGTACCCTTTTTCATGAATGGCTCTTTGGAAACATGTGCCAATATTTTTCTCACTGAGTTGTGAAATTTACAAGGAGTAACTCCTTGGTTTACCTTGAATACAAAATATTTAAGTAATGAAACACCATGAAAGTTACTTGGAAGAGAAATGAGGAGATATTTGTGAGATTTAGCTGTTGCTTCAAAATAAGTTTGGGGCACATGCTTATGCCCTTTATGGTAAGCTTTAGTTATCTTGCATGAATTGAACAATTTAGTAACAAAAATATTGTCACATGACTTAATTAAGAGCCTGTCGAGAGTAAGGATACCAGGGGACAAAAACTCAGATTTGGGGGACTGCATTTTTCCTTTATAGTGAGGGTCATGAACCAAACAAATGAGAAGAGTTTTCTAATCTCACAGGGATGGGGTATGGACCGGGTGGGGTTCACATTCTTGGTATCTAGGCATCATGCAACCCTTTTTTCACATCTGAATGTACCAAAAATTACAACTTATGTTAAAACAATGCATTTTCAGTCTACATCTAACAACAAACATGCCAGAACAATGTTGGTCCACATTTATTGTAACTTATCAATGGGGAATGGGCACAAGCATTCTTGCTTTCAAGCAATACTTTCTATGCAGAAATTTGCTAAGTTGTCAATTGAGTGCTTTTTCAAAAGTCCTCTCTCTCTCTGGTGAAGAGCCAAGCAGGGAAACCACAACAATACTCCCAAAGGAGTTCTGCTCTCTTAGGGTCCTTTTACACTAGATCTGGACCCGATCACCCGATGTTATCAGTATATCATATTACATGTATGGCTTGATCCTGGTGCATTTATACTTGTCTCGTACTCTGATCCTCCTCCATGCTTCAGCGGACGTGGCCTTCAAATGGATTACGAAATAGAAGCACACGCGCGTGAGCATCAAAATGAAAACAAAAAAGTCAGAAAGCATAGGTGTAGGCTTATGCATAGACCAGCCGGTGGCATGCACACCTTTGAAGTACTCCTCTTTTTATGTTACAATATAAGGTCACCATTGATCCCAGGTCATCGCTGATCCTAGAGCATTTACACTACAATTTTTGATCGCCTGCATGGGGTCTGATCCTCCCCTCTTACCAGGATCACAATCGGGCGATCAGATCCGGATCTGATCTGCATTTACACTACAAATTTGATCTTGAGCAGTGGATCTGACTCTGAGCAGGCGATAAGATCCAGATCTAGTGTAAAAGCACCCTTAAGGAGCTACGTCCCAAAGGGACAACTTCAAACCAACATGACAAACCTAATGGCCTGTCATGCGAAGTCCAATTCTAGACTGGCTGAATAGAACAGGCTCTGCCTGTGTAATCACATACACTCCTGCACTATGGTGATCACAGATACTCTTGGACAGCCTCACCCTGGAAGCTCTGCTGTAGTGATCACGGATACTCCTGTGAAAGGTAAGTATAACTTTTCAATTGAGTTGGACCCATAAAAACTTACAAGGCTCCCAACAACATGTCTCCAACATGTGAGCAAAGCATACTGCATAAAAAAAAAATGGTTCCAGGAATTAGGTAAATTGAAATAATAAAGTGAGATAGCTTGTGTGTTTCATTTAAAAGCAACAATCTAAATGTTGGTTTATATCTTACCCAGATCATTTAAGTATGGGGTTGTCACATCATGTGCAGATGGAATCTCTCTGCTTTTCAATGTCACCAGGAACTCCCACCTATGTGCTTCACCATACATAAGCCATGTGCATTAAGACTGCCCTCTCTTATAGGCCCTAATTCATGAAGTGCTGGTCATAAATAAGGTCTTTGTTAACAAGTTTTACATGGGAATATTCTCACCAGCCACTCCAAACAGATTCACACTTACAAATCTCTGAATGATAGAATAAACTTTCTCACCCTTCAGAACATGCAATTTAGATGAATTCAATCCAAACAGTTTACTTTGGAAACCCTTTGACATTTTGTAACAAAATGTCCACTTACAGAAAAAGGGAATCAGACTTTGGGGCAAAGAGCCGAGACTGACAATTATGTGTGAAGTGGAGAAAGAATTGACTGGCCTGCTGACCAGTGATTAGATTGTTAACCCTCCAATTGTGATTTCTGATTAATCTAACATTCAAAGGAGAAATGTTGCTTTCCATTTCTGGGACCAAGGACATACTCTACACAAACTCTGTTCTCCCAGCTAAGACAGAGTCTTGGTATATTCAACAGACAGTCTTGCAACAGACCACTGCATTTCAGGAATTTTTGACATTTTAAAAGGTCCTAAAAACAGGATGATAAAAAGAAAAAAAAAGGGAACAAAAAGAGCCAAACAAAAAGGGAGAGTAAAATGAAAATGTAACGAAAAGAGAATTCGGACTGCTGCTCCCTAGTACCGCGAAAAGTCCCTCCCAACCTTTCTCTCTATCTCTGCCTTAAAGACTATTTGAAGGGGGAAAAAATGTGTCTTCATTTTGGCTCTGAGATCAGTATGTACTGTACTTTTGACCAGGATGTAATTAAAACCATGGAAGCCCCAAGCGGGTCCTTCTTCCTTTTTTTTTCCTATTACTGTGGTTTTTGTCTCCTTTTGTTTTCTTTCCTTGAGCAAATCAACTATTTTTAATCAGTTCAATATAATCATCAATCTGCCGTTGGTACTATTTCAAATACTTCGCTTAATTCTTTTGCGCCTTGGGTCAGAGAGGGAGCTTTGCAATATGCCCCTGGGTGTAAAAAAAATTGAAAAATATTTTAAATCACAAATTTATAAACTTCTCTTTGGGACATGTGCATATATTTATATGCACATAAAATACCAAGCAATTTCTAACCTCTGGCAAAAGGCACACATACAACCCTGGTTGTGAACAAAAACATTGGTGTTACCATGGTGACATTCACCTTGCTAGAGTTGGGATATCATGTCTATTGGTTGGTAGCAGTCTATAGACTCCTAGAGCTACACATAATCACATTTCAGACACGACTTTGTATGTTACAAACTTCTTCCTGTCTGAAAATCATACAAATTGCCTTTATGAAAAGGGATAAAAAAATCACAGACACCTTTTTATTAATACCCATCTGCGACAGATATCATGTATCTTTTAACTTATAAAGTTTCAGGAGAATATTAAGGAACTTGCAAGAAGTTTTAAAACCAGGAGTATCATATTTTTGTATTTGTCTGTAAGGAGCATAAGTAATGAAGAGCTTCACACTGAATCAGCATTTGCATCTTAAGTCAAAATGGCCATTTTAAGCCTTACTGGAAAATATATTATCCATATTAAGTCTTCTAGTGTACAAATAATTACCAGGAGCTAGAACACAATATGAACTGAGAACACCCACCAAAACACAAGTCTATATCCACACTGAAGGCCCACCTAAACAAGACTTTGCTGAGAAAACAGGTGTATGCAAAACGAAGATGAAAGACGGAAGACAAAAGACATGGAAACGAAGAATGTACAACTCCAAGGGTGTCGCCAGATGGGGGGGGCAGGTGGCCATGCCCCTCGTCAGGGAAGGCTGCCCTGTCATACTTTTTCACTTGGGAGTGTGCTTCTTAGTTGCACGCTAAGTTTCTTCAAGTTTGCATGAATGAGAAGGAGCCAAAAGTCTTGTCTTCGTTTTGAAAATAAAGAGTTATTGTTAACATCCTACAAAAAACGTTACTTTTGAAGACATGACAGCTCATTTTTCTGAATTAATGGAGACCTCTACCTACCAGAAATATATAAAGGAAATGCCACTTCTGAAACGAATAATCTGATGTTCACACAATACACTGCTATGCTTGTAAGAAGGATAAATATCCCCTGTGGTCGGGTCAGGACATGTCTTCGTTATGAATATCATGACTTGCAAATATGACCTTGCCCACTACATCTATTGCAATGTTCCCCTAATTGGAACTTATACTTCTCGGATATACCCCTAAAAATATTAGCAATAGTGAGATAAGTGACATGAATTGTTTTATGTGTGTACCTGAAGAGGAAGGGGCCAAACACTCTTGCATGTCTTCATTTTGCGCATCCAGGGTTTCCGTTAACCGTTGAGAGGTAGACGGTAGCATTTCATTTCGTTTAACGAGTTAACCTGAGTTATTTGTACATTCTTTGTTTCCATGTCTTCAGTCTTTGGTCTTCTGTCTTCGGTCTTCCGTCTTGGTCTTCCGTCTTCGATCTTCGTTTAGCATACACCCCCAAGAAAACCCACCACAACAAGACTATATCCACACTGAGAATACCCACCAAAAACAAGACTATCCACACTAGTGACTTTCTTTAAAACAGTTTCTAGCAATAAATGAACCTTTAGAATGTTCCTACATTTCCTTTTGGTATAAGAAAATCACTAGAATTTTAAAAAGAAACACAAAAACAGGCACAGAAGTAAAATGATCAGAAGAACGAAAGTAAAAGAAAGTATTCCATGTCCCCTGAAGCATGTGCTGGGCCATTTTACCGTTTCTCTGTATGGCGTTTACATCTGAGAAAATAACAGCTAGGTTTTGACTGGCTTCAATCTGATACAGTGCTTACACAGAGCAAGAAGGAAACTTGAAGTGAAGTGAAGGAATTAGGCATTCAGGGGGAAATAGTAGTATGCACGAAAATTCAATTTGGGGCACAGAAAGCCTCCAGTACTGTAATTTGATTTTGATGGTGGGGTTGAGAAAAAAAACAGAATAGCCAAAGAACAAATCTGCTACAGTGTAGAAGAACACAGATAAAACTGAAGCAGCTTATAAAGTTATGGTGACATGCCACCAAAAAGAGCTGTTCTTAAATGGCAGTTTAAGAAAACAATCTTCCAGTGAGAGATCTGTTGCAATTATTTTATCTTTTACCATTCTCAAGATACCCCTTCAAAGTTTGACAGGTTCTAAAGTACTGTATCTAATCGCCCATGCAAATATAATGACGGGGAGTGCAGTATAAGCCTTTCTTCTGTTAGTCCTATAAAATTTATCTCTTTATTCCTGACTCATCAGACATTTTACAGTAAGGTATGTGATATTGATATTTTTCAATAAAACGTTAACTTCCAAAATAGATCCCTCAGGGTGCACCAATGAAATAAATGTCCTTGAAATAAAGGTCCAACAAACAAAAGATAACATTAGCCATAATTGGTAAGTCCATCTTTCGACATTCACAAATTTGTAGGCTGTACAAATTGCCCCATCATGTTTATACGTGATGCAAGTGTAAAACAGAAATTGTCCCCGTATAATGGTCAAATACTATTTGATGGATTTTGATGGAAATTGTGGCTATTTTCTAGGTTTTTAATGTTTTTCATGTCAAATTTCCTACTATGTCATTTTCATGTCACCAGACCTTCAACAGCTTTCATAGTGTTCAGAAGTGAGATGAAATCTACAAATCGGTTTTGCTAACTCCCATAGCATATGCTCAATACATTAACTTACTGCAAAGTTTGCCCTGTTGCTAATGGCAACCATGGTTCATTAAAGGACAAACCTCATAATCCCAGACAGTTCCAATTCTCCCAACTATGCATCTTGTAGCTCCTCCCATAACTGTATCCTCCTTGAGCAAACACAAACCTATTTTATTGCATAATGATATGTTCCTAGTGAGTATTGCAAGGCTATAATGTGTAATCCAAGTGCTCTCTTTGCAGAAATGTGAGCTGCTCTGAATCTTTTGAATTTTCAAATTTTGCAGTGAATCCAAGAGCAGTCACCAACTGAGAATTTTGATACCCTCACACTAAAAGTATACTTTGGGGTGATGAGTGTATGTCTTTAAATGAGTTTTACCTAACAAAATGCTCACTTTCCAGCTCATGTATACCAAAACAAATACTGACCAAGGTGTGCACTTTTACTTTTAGTAAGAAACATTAAATATGTGGTACAAAATATTTCAGAACTTTACATACAATAATTTATAGATGAAGAATGACAGGCAATACAAAATATGGTAGTTGGGTAACACTTCTTCCAGAAATAACTCATCTCACAGAAAGAGACCCCCTACTTTGTAGCCTTGTTCATTCAAATTTTCAATTGATGCTTAACTTGTAACTCTTTCTCACATACTGTTATATCTAGAATGAACGCCTATTGTCAGAGGTCACGGGTGAGACTGAATGGTTTATAAACATTTGCCCTTCGATGACTTTCGTCAGATCCCAACATACACTATTGCAATATGAACTTGACAGTTTGAACGCACACTTGTGTTTTGAAAATCAACTTGATATCTCAGAGAGAAGATTTAGTACTATTATGATATAGCGAAAAGCAGGTCAGACTTCATCCACACATCAAGTGCACCTGATGTATTCAACTAGAGCGATGAATTATACTGTTGAAACAATGGCAGCACAAGCATCTGTTTAATAACGAAAGATGTACACAGTTTTCAATCTTTATTTAATATTACTGCGAAACAGTTCTCCTGAAAAAAAATGCCAAAACTGGTGTGATGACTTACAAGTTATCTGCAATGTTGCATTGCGACTTCTGGCTATTCCAAGGCTATTCTCAGCAATGCACTGGTACACTCCTACATCAGAGTTAGCTCCCCTTGAGCCACTCACTCTAAGAAAGAATAGCGTCCCATCAAGTTGATGAGTAAAATAACTATCGTCTGGGTCCGTTGGATTGAGTAAGGGTTCGTTGTTTTTTAACCACTGTAAAAGAAAGTAAAAGATACTATGAAGCGTAACGTAATGTGCACACACCTTCATAGCATCTGCTCTTTGCCACGATCAATAAGCAATTCTGCTTTTATCTTGACTATGGCTCCTGGGAAGTTTTCAGTTCACAATACATTTGCAAAAAATCAGCATTTTTATCCCCTCCCCTTTTAACTTTTTTTCTCTGTTCCATTACTAGTTTTCCCTTCAGGTGACTGCTCTCATCCTTCAATGTCAACTCCCCCCCCCCTCCAGCAACTCAACCACAATAATGCCAAAGCAGCGTAGGCTGATAGTATAAGGTCATAATTAGCAGTCGCCCCAAAATTATTTTGAAACAATAGCTAAATGTTACCAATTTCTTCTTATTTCTCTTCCAAGTATCTTTCATGATATTTTAGGACATAAATATTGCATATCCAAAGTAAACCAAACAGTTGCTCCTTGTAAATTTAACAACTGAGTGAAAAATACTGTCACATGATTCTCAAGAGTCATTCAAGAAATAGGATAGTCTACTATACAATTCTGTATAGGGGTTACTACATTCTCCCTTTAAACTCACTGAGAGGCTGCAGGCAACTTTAAGTCATTGCAGTTTTCCTAACAGCAATAGTAGGCATAAATGTAAGCAAATTGTGTTGACACAAGTTTCTGAACACAGCCTATACTTTTGCATGCCTTTAAAACAATACGCTATTATTAATCTCGTTGTCCAAAGCCATTTTTCCCTTTACAGTATTTGTCCTGCAAAATAAAATTTCTACAAATACACTTTCAAAGTAATTACCTTTATTTGACTACCTCACACCTTACAATTAGAGCAAATTATAGAAATATCAAAGAATGAAGAGGGAGAGAGGATTTATTTTGTACTTGTACTGTACTTGCTTGTGCTTGTGCTCTCTTTTTTTCTTCGATCCAATTTTTTCTTCTTTCTATTTTTTCTACAGATGGCCTGATCTTGATAATTAGCCCTGCTTTTATCAGACCTGTCTCTTCCACTGTATTTATAATTTTTTATTACGAACCGGTGCTGTGGCTGAGTGGATAAAGGCGGTGGCATTTGAAGCAATGAAGCTTGGCAACCGGGAGGTTTAGGATTCGATTCCCAGCCGGATCAAAGTAAGGTGGGTTTTTCATCCAAGAGTAATCTACAGTTTTCCAATCTGAACTGGCTTTCCAAATGCAAAAGAAACCAAATTTGATCTAAATTGTTGTTGAGTTGGTTAGCCACCTGATGTGAGGTTGTAAATAAATTTATAAGCCATTTGAGCTGTTTCCACATTGGTGTTCACTGAGCATCCAGAAACAACTGCCCTTCAAGGCCTCAAAATTGTTGTTTATGTATGCATGACCAGCTATTGTATCAACTTACTCTGTTTTTCATATTAGGGCAATTTAAATGTATCATTCACCCTTGTATGCTGTTTGTTATTAATTGCAGTGGAAATAAATAAATAAGAGATGTATGCCAGTTTCTCCACGACAACTTGACTAAGTGCTATCTTTTGAAAACTTTCTTCTCCTATGGTAGTACAGTAGTCTCTCTCGATCTTTCATGCCACCATCTTACATCTGATACCTTACTTTCACAGGTCACCTATTCTGTCAAAATTGTATCAGCGATAAACTAGATTCTCTACACAGATGACAAGGAGATTTCACCCCGAGTCCTTCAGAGGAGAGACTGGGATTAATCCAATTTTAGGAAACATCTTCTATCTTGTATACAGCATACAATATTACATGCATGTATTTTCAGAGTGGGAAAACAAAGCTACTGTAGCAACAAAATCAGAAACAATAATTTTTCAAAAGTCCCCTTAACTCTCTGGCAAAGACCCAAGGGGGGAAACCAAACATTACTCCGGAAGGGATTCTGCTCCTTTAAGGAGCTACGTCCCTGCAGGACACAATATGTCCCTGAAAGGACAACTTTTTCTAAGGTCAACAATTCGGGCAGGAAACCAAAAAAATTCAGGCACAGAATAGGTGAAATTCCAGCAGAGATGATGTTAAAGTGAAAAGATTGCCTGAATTTTCTGCTGAGTTCCCAAATTTTTTAATTGAACGCCGAAAAATTGTACAAAAATTTCTGCGGGCTTAACGCATGTAGTGACTTGATTTATTTTATGCACCTGAACTGCAAAGAAATTCAGGCAACTTTTTGAGATTCAGGCAGAAAATTTTCTGCCTCCCCAAAATTGGAAGAGTCCCATATGCATAATGATCCTTATTTAAATGTTTTTACATTTTGTCAGTGTATACACTTAACTGGAAAATTATTTTGCCAATATAATTGCTTATTAAAGTATGTCTCTGTTCATAAAGAATACAACTGAGCAACTGCCCAGCAAGATGCTGACATACAGTATTTAATGAATCACTCATATTACGAATGAGTCAATGTATAACAGTTTCTTTGATGAGTACATCCATACAGCTTTACAGATTGGCATATCAAGTACTTAGTAGCGTAACCATGTCCGAGTCAAAAACACAAAGTGCAGACAAAATACTTTAAGGAAAGAGGGGGGGAGGTGGCATTTCAAATCCTCCTTGGCTTAAAAATTCTCATGTCAAAATTTTATGACGTTTATCTTTGTGTACACTATTGAACAATATTCATACTTGAATGAAATCAGTTGATTAACACTCCAAATTTTACGTCTTACAAATAATGAAATCACGAGCTACACGGCTGAGGCTGTGACTCAACTCTACCTCACTTACTTTGCATTTACATTTCATCAGTAGACATATTCTTATCACAGGAACTACACCTACAAGAACTAGATATGCTCTTTTTACCAGAATCCTTAACTTAAATTTCTCTTCAAAACATACTATATCAAAAACAAATTTGAGGTTAAATTCGTCTTTTAAAAGAATCCCCCTGGTTTACACTTCATGAAAGAAATGTTCTACATTGTATCATCAGTAGTTGACACATCTAGGCCATCAAAAAGCCGGCAAATCGAATTTTGTATCAAAACTTAGATAAATTGGCTAAATTGTAGCTTAAAGCATAGTAGAGGTGACCCCATGAATTGAGGCAAGCATAAATTTACTGAAACCTAAATGGGAGAAGATGTCCGTTCGGCCTTGTTGGATAAATTTAGGATGCATAAACATAAGACAATTATAAGAGGATTTGTAACTGCAAGCAAAAACAGACAGGCATGCATCTTAATAAGCTAGCTTCCTACTGAACTGTGCTTGTGAGGTGACCAATAGTTCACACAGTTGGCTTTTTTGAAAGGGTCATACAACCTATGCATATTATGATATGCAATGCAGCATTCAGATGTGCATAAAATGAACAAATCTTGAAATGTACAACTGTTTGAAGGTTTACTATATTAAAAAAAAGTTAAAAATTTTATGAATTAAAGGGGCCATAAATTAAAAGTTAAAACATACAATTTTCAATTCTTACAAAATTTGTACAATGGAATAAGTTACCAACCCCAAGAATAAAGTTAAAATTTAGCCCCTTTAACACTACTGTACACATGTACGATACACTGCAATGTGATGTTACTAGACAATTACAAATGTTGCCAAATTTTCGCCATACAGGCTATATACTCTTTCTCCATTTCTCAGCAACATTCCAATGAATCACATTCATCTAACAAAGAGGCAATTTTGTCTGACAAATGGTTATAGGAAATGTGTTCAGTGACACCGGGAGATGGGGGGGGGGGGGTGTACCAGGGTGCAAGTGAAAGATCTTTAACTTCATTTTATTGCATCCTGTCTTTTGGATGGCATCACACCTAGTATAAAAAAAAGCTTTAAAAAGGTAGTTTAAAAGCAACAGATGCATTGAGGTGTCAGTGATCATAATACAAGGAAGTCCTAGTTTCTAGACAGGTAGTTGTCATATTTGGACAATCTTTTTTTGCCAATTTTTCATAAAATGGCCCATAGAGCCCAAATGGGACCCTGGACCCCTAATTCCTGTACAACCCGAATGGCCCATGAATTTTTCATAAAATGGTCCATAGTGCCCAAATGGGATTCTGGACCCCAAATTCCTGTGCACCCCAAATGGCCCATGACCCAAGGAACCTTGTGTCCAAGTTTGAAGAAAATCTATGCCAATGAATTTTTCGTAAAATGGCCCATACGGCCCAAATGGGACCCTGGACCCAAAGTTCCTGTACACACCAAATGGCCAATGACCCAAGAAATGCATCCAAGTTTCAATCCATCAAAGCATGATACATTTGCTCATTTTTCTTAAAATGGCCCCAGGGCCCAAATGGGACCATGGACCCAAAATTTCTGTACAACCTGAATGGCCCATGACCCAAGGAACCTTGTGTCCAAGTTTCAAGGAAATCCATCAAAGCATGTTGGGGGTGATACATTTGCCAATTTTTCATAATATGGCCCATAGGACCCAAATGGGACCTTGGACCCCAATTCCCTGTATAACCTGAAGGCCCATGACCCTAGGAACATTGTGCCCAAGTTTCAAGAAAATCCATCAAGGCAGGTAGGGTGAGATGCATTTTGAACAATTGAGGACAGACATGATAGAGTGACATTGGCAGATCACAAAAGCTCAAACAGCTTATAGCTTTGAGCAGTTGTGGACAGACATGGTAGACAGACAGAACCTGAATACTATGTGAAGTACTGTCATTTGACCTCTTGACTTTCCCCATGCTCTGACAATGCACACAAAGTGGAAATACCCAATGAATATACCCATTAAGCAGCTCCCTTTAAATTAACCTTAACAACCTCACAGGATTGACCTCTTGTACACAGACAGTTTTAAAGGGAGTGCAGTATGAAGAAAAATAGGGAGTAAACTGATTATGTGAGATTGGTAGAAATAGAGGAGTGGCACAAAAGTGGTTAGAAATGTATCAAAAGTTTCTTCATCCCAAACTGAAGAAGTAATTTCTAATTTGCACATGTCAGTCCCCTCCTTCTAAACAATTTTGAAGATAATTTGGTAATGCATCTAGGAGCAAATAGCATTTCAAAATACTTACAACTGTGGCCTCAAATGACCCTTGGACGACCTTTGACCTAATTTTTTACACCCAGCTGGAAGCCCTTCAAAAGTTGATTAAGTAAACCATATTTGGTAAATATCAGACTCACAGGTGCAAAGCAATACCACATCAAAGATATTTTAACCTTTTTACCTCTAATGACTTTGTATGACCTTGGAGCAAAAATCTGTGTACAACCCTACAGAACCACTATGTAAGAAATATTATGACCAACTTTCAACAACATACAGCGCTGTTTGTGGGAGGAGATACGTTTTGAAGATATTCACATAACAGCCTTTAATGACCCCTAAATGACCTTTGACCTCAACCTCTTGAATGTGACAAGTAGCCTAATGTTCAATGATCAATGGGTGCAAGTTTTGTTAAAATCCATCGACGAATGTGCCCCTGAGAGCATTAATGGCAATTGTGGAAAGACGTGATAGATTGAGTGACTGTGGCGGATCACAATAGCTGGAAGTACCTTGGGCAATGTTTCCTGTAAGTTTCAATTATATCAACTACAGATCCTGATGATGAGTGCATGTACAATGTAAATGCCACCTCCAACATTTCCCCCTCCCCAAACAAAAAAATCTGCCCTTCTGACAAATATTCTCCACACCTGGGGATTCTAAACCCTGGCCTCCCAAATGCCAAGCCCCATCCCTTCAAATGTTTCAGTACAGCAATCCATGTAGCATACAGATGCCCCCAGACTGTGCAAGAAGTCCCTGGGCTGTTTAAGAACAGTGATACAAGTGTAGTCTTTAATATGCTACTTACATATATCGTTGGGGCAGGGTGTCCTTCAGCCCTGCATGTCATCTGTGCGGGAAAAGATTTGGGTACCAGGACATCCTGAGGGTGTTCTGTAATCCTTGGGGCTGAATCTTCTCTCTTGCCACTTTCTCCAACAACTGTCAAGTAAAAAAAAAAAAAAAAGATGAATAAATTATCATTATGAAACTCGGTCCTTTTTTTACAGTTTTTTCCTCTGAATTTAAAAGCAGAAATGATCATTTTGGTATATTCCATTCTGTACTGCTGATTGTTTGTGCCTCTAGAATGATGGCAAAATGTTGCACAACTGAAAAGCTCCAGGCCTTAGGAGAAAAGTACTTAAACTACACATGAAAGAGATAAAGTCAGTAGACAATAGGTTTGAAAACCATCATTGTGACAACTTTCTTCAAGGTTATGATTTGCAGAGACTTCATCAAAGTTGCATTAAGATCTCATCTCATTCATATCTTATCTATTGAGCTATGAAAATGAAAATATATTGCAATGAACTCTTTCATTCATCGCAAATCTATATAGCTCATAAAATTTTAAGTAACTGATTGTGTGTGTGATAAAAATATCAGGTATGTATAGGTTTATTCATCAATATATATATTCAGAATGCATAATAGACAAGAAATATACCTATATTATCATTAAAGAATCACATACAATACTGTCAGCATAACAAAATGTTTTAAGACCTTCCATGAAGCTGTAAGTAAAAACCACACTTTTAATAGTTTTGCAACTTTTTTTAATTGATTTTTATTTGGCATGTTGAAATAGACTACAGTGTATATGGGCTCTCTTGAAGACAATTTTCCCATCAGTAACATTAGTTGTACTGCGAGTTTAACAGGAAAGGGTGAGGTTTATCATGTTAGTAGTATTCAAACAAGACTAAGTCAAGCTATACATTTTATTCTTCAGCATAATCTGTAATCCAAGCATAGTCTGCACCAATCTGGCATAGTATGGTCGGATTAAAGTGTACCTTTAAGTCTAAAATTTCAAAAATAAGTGATAAAGCTTGGAAAATGCATCCAAATGGTCCAACTCCAATCTTCACACGACATTCATTCCTATTAAGCTGAGATGTAAAATGGTGAAGCTTATTCACTCAATTTAAAATGGTGGATTGTGCAATAATTTGTGATGCCATTCTTGTATACTCGAAGTTTCATCTATGTTTTCCTTTGTTTTTTTTTTTTCAAAAACCACTGCACCTTGTGCCAAAATATGATCACTGTCTTACCATTATAGGATGACTTGGCTTTATAAGCCCTCTCCGTACAACATGCTATGCAAGGGAACAGCAAATGTTTCAAGGTCAAGCTATAAACATCATCATTTCAAAAGGAAACAGAAGGACGTAATGTGAGTTGTGCAAGAAGCACATCACACAATCGACTATTACAAAATTAGTAAATAAATAATTTCAACATTTTATACCTCAACCATGGTGTAATCTATGAAAATGGGAGTTGGATAAATGAACTTCCTTTTCCAACCTCTAAACTTAAAACTCTTGTAATTCCAGACTTTACATGGAGGTCCAATTTAATGAACAAATCTAGTACACTTTACTTTTCTGCATGGTTACATCAGAGGGATTGTCCATGATCATTCTCCAAAAACCTTAATATGGGATCTGAAAGTTTGCCTTATAGCTATATAAGGAGAAGCAGGGAAACCTTGGAATTTCTTTCTCATCTTTCATTATTATGTCAACAAACCTCACCACAGCTTATCATATATTGTAATTTACTTTGACAGATAGACCTCAAATCAGGGTCATTCCTAGGGGGAACCCCTTATAAACCATAAAGCATGGCTGGCCTGTTGGAGCCTCTTTTGATATCTCCTCTGCTGGAAATACCAAAGAAACCATGGGGACTGCACATGGGGTATCCCTAAGGACCTATGATACATATATCCTGGAGGACAGTCTCTCACAGAAGAAAAAGTTTCATATTGATGTCCTGCTAATTTTTTTGCAAGAAGATAATTGGAATCTAAGTGTAGACTAAATGATATAAGTGACCACAGAAGGAATAGTCAATTAAAAGATGTTGTGGTTTGAATTCCTGTCAGTATGTAGTACTAGAACTGGGATATTACAATCATACCAAAATATATTTACAGTGTGTTGCAGTTATGCACAAAATATGAAGAAATAAATTTTATAGGAGAGACTAGTACTTTTCAGATCTCCTGATGTAAAGACATTTTACAATTCTGATATTTCAGATATGGAGAATATATTTACAGAGGTTGGAAAAAAATTGAAGAAATCCCTGGTTTACCTTGTGCCGTGACATATTTATGTACAGAAACTTCAAGAAAGATACTAATAAGAGAAATAAAAGATTTCAAAGATCTGGTTTAATATGTGCCGATAAAAGTTTGGGGCCACTGCTTATTCCCTTCAATTTATGCAAGTTACTGCAGTCTAACTCATATCAGATGTTGACCACATCGTGTAAATTAGTTTTAAGGTGTCTAGGTAATAATTATTTCAAATAAAAGGTCAAACTACCCTTGTATCACATGACAAGCTACTGTACTGTAACTTGACTGATTTTAGTCTGGACAAATACCCTAGCTAACAGTCCATTACATGACATCTCTACATGTAACAGTTTTGTCTGCATACTGTCGGAGGCTTTCCAATAACATTTACCCACTTAGTTTATCCATATAATACAGCAAACTGCAAAAATACAGTTCTTTGTAACCATGACAATAATGTAATCTATAACAACGCTTAATTTATCAAGATGTCACACTCCATTCAAACCCATGGTTGAATTGCATTGTAAATTACAAAACACATTAAAAGTAGAAAGAAGTATTTCATTCCTCTTTTCAAAACCTCTGCCAAAGAGAGCTAGCAAAAAAACTTTATTTCTTACAATGGAAAGATAAGACTGCATTCTATCAGTTCAATTCTATGGTCACATCTCTATCAACTGAGTAAACTGTAGCCTGGTGTAACATACCAGTTCATCTGTATTTCTCGCTTCAATGAAACATTATAAATGCTACAAGTAAATCACAATGACGGTGATAATAGACAATTCTCCATCACATTAATCTCTGCCATCTCCCCTGTGCAGCCGCTTCTTCATGTAATCCGCACTATTTTAATTCATTTCTGCTGCAAATAAGCCAATTCTTATTTCCACCTGAGTTGAAAATCCAGCCCCACGACCAATCCTCAAATACGGTTAAATCCTGTTTCCATCGACCCGATCAATACTGTGGCACTTTTGGGAGGTAGTGTATCGTAAGGGAGCCTATGCCCACAGACCAATGGTATTGATTCGCTGTTGTTCGGCTGTCTAGGTTAATGTGCACCGAATGTTTAATATGATCAATTTACGCGGCTGTCTTCCTTGGGGTTGAATACTAAGATATTAAGAAATAAAATTGGGTCTAGAAAAACCAAAGAGTTCTTCCCATCTATGGTGGACAATATGCAGCTGAATTAGCGATGCAGGGAGAAAAAAAGCTCAAAAATGAACATTCTGACAATGAATTCACGTTCAGTGTATCTTGTTTCTTATGTTCAGAATAAATTATATTACAGAGCCTGAAGAAGACTTGGGCAATCCACAAGTTGAGTGAAAGAACAGAAGTGTGTCTACCTTGATTGACTGGGACAGAAAATCAGATGACAACATGTATCAAATTCATAACTTGAGACTTCTGGACAACCTCACTACCCCTGATAATACAAAATTACAGACAACTTGGCTTGAAGTAGGCCCACAATTGGGAATATTATTTTCATCTTGACACAAGGCAGACAATGGACACTACATGGGGTTCCATGCACTTAGGGGTTACCCTTGGCAATAGTTTGCAACTGAATGTAGATTGAACAGAATGCAGTAGCCCATAACACAATAATTACAAAAGAAGATCCCAAAGACTCTACATCATATTTTGTTTGAAGTTAATAACAACGTGGAAGCAATATTCATGGGAAAGTTGAAACATGCATGTAGATGATTATGATTTGGAAAAACATCTGAAGAGAATTCAAGCAATTTTTCTACTATAATCTATTCCTTTGCAAACTTCTAATGAAAATGTAAAGAAGAGGGTATTAAAAGGAAGGATATCTTTGTCTTTTTGAAAGATATAATGCACTATTACCAGCTTTCATGCAGTCTCCCTTAAGAATTTAACCAGAATGCAAAAATGCATTGAGGTTTCGATGATGCATATGTTTTATTCCCAATAATGCCATGTTATCCCA
>WURT03172762.1:0-10437 GCA_009936505.3 Holothuria glaberrima | reverse complement strand
TATATATATATATATATATATATATGGACAAAGTACTTTTTTGAGTTCTGTGCAAAATATTTTCGTTGCTTAGTTGACACTTCTTGCTAGAAAGTGCAACCAACACCTTCACAGAAGAAATTAAGAGTATACAAAGAGACGTAAGTGCAGTGCCCATCTGCGACTTTAATGCCATTAGCTCTCTTAGAATATTTGCTTTCTACTGTGTTCAGTATTGAAACAACAAGTAAAACAACATCGTTGAAAGGCGTATGTCTTCTGAAACTATGAGCACCTTGGTACATTCGTTTATTCACAGCCATTTGAATTATTGTAATAGTTTGTTTATGGTGTACCAGTATATTTGATTCAGAGACTGCAATGTCTGCGGAGTATCGAAGCCAGACTTGCTGTAGACTTCAACATCCAATCGTCAGATCGTTAAGTATCATCCATTCCCTGCCCTGGTTGCCTGTTGAATTCAGGATTAGGTTCAAAGTACTTCTCACTGTGTAAAAGTGCATTCATGGTATGCACCCTCCTATTTGTCTGATAATCTGCATGACTTTTCTGGTCAATACTCGTTATACCTTGCGTTCTAGCAATACACGTATTCCCAACATGCCAACTGTTCCCAGAACTAAATTAGAAACCTACGGCGATCGTGCCTTTCCGTCAGCTGGATCCCAGCTCTGGAACTGTCTACTAATTTCTATTAGTAGTTCTCCCTCTCTCGCACAGTTATTTTATTATATCCTCATTTTATGACTGATATCAATATTTTTTTTTTTACTTACTTAAAGTCTCGCTTAAAGACTAATTTTTTATGTTGGCTTTTCGTTGGGTTGCACATCGCTATTTAATACTCAGTAGATTTAAGCGCTCTATAAGTCATTTTTTTATTTATTATTAAGGCTGTAGCATGGAAGTCTTAGGTAAATTAGGTCTTTAATCTGATAATGAAGTTAAACAAGTTACGCAAGTTACGCAATCTTTTCCAAATGCTGAATGAAAGATTCGAGGCGATTTCTGATTGAATTTACTGTTTGTATGTACGCAGAAAGCTGAAAAATGTCAAACTTGCATTTAAATCAGTGGTTTTAATCGCGATTTAAATCAGCCTTTCTTGCAACATCCAGAATCCCCTTTTCTTCAGAAATAGTCAAAATTTGAATATATTCATGTTTCTACATTAATTTAAAGTTTTTATTTATTTTTAGTAAATTAAACAGTCGTCAGGGAACAAAATCTATAAATGGATTATAAAACGTTCAAAGAGTTGAACAACTTGAACAAGTACACTCACAATGCAATCCATCAGTTATAACAAGTCTTCACAATAAGTTTTATTCTTTAATGTTTCTATGTCATCATAATACGCTTCCCGTTCGTACGCGTAACTACGGTCCCATTATTCTTTGTGTTGCTTCAGGCAAAAAAAGCTTTCAGACTATCATTTTCATCAACAGATGAACAAAATTTCAAGAATTCTTTTCTTTTCCCCTTATCTTTTCATGCCATCATCAACCCGTGTCGCTGCCCGAAACCAGAAATGTTTCACTACAACTTTTTTGCCTGTCTGCTAGGAGTTAGTAATTATACTGAAAACATGGTCATAGGCGGTACAAAATATTGCCTGGTAGGGGAAATCGATTACAGCCTATACCCTGCAGGGGAGCAAATGTATTTTTGCCAGGGAGACTTTATTGTTTGTAGTGAGAGATAAGTACGACACATTTTAATATACCGTTACTTCCAAGAGCTGTCACGACGTATTTACAAGTTCTGGATTTATATCATAACTCTTTTGTCTACGAAACAATTTCGTAGTTGTAAACAGGTAAAATTGCCCACAGACTCAGCGAGGAAATATAACCATTACATGTATATTCATCTACTACGTCCCATGACAAGAGGGTGAGACGAAAAGACCTTACACACTTTGTAGATACTGAGAAATTAGTTTAATTCCCGCGAGGGCAATCAAGAAACGGCTGTTGTTCATTCTACGCCATCAGCAATTCGTGTCAAACAAGGAAAGTGTCAATTTCAAAATAGAGTAACAGAACAGACACTAATGACGTGATATTTGTCCCATAGGTTCAGTTATATAGGTTAAGTGCTTTCGTCCATAAGTAAGTAGACGTCTGCACATTTCAAATTACAAACACAAAACATGTTCTTCGATCTTTCTGTTCTAAATTTTCTTTTGATTGTTTTTTTTTTTTTTTTTTTTTTTTGTCTTTCCTTTACGTTGACATTATACAAGAATGCAACATACAAAGATAAGGCGTGAGTTACGTAGGTGAATGTCAAGTGGCGAAATTAAGACAAAAAAAAAACTGGTTTTGTAAAGGTGGTGCATTTATCGTTCCTGTAGTCATCTGAAGTAGCAGTATTTTTTAAGAAGCATAACATTATCGTCACTAACAACTCTTGTCTCATAACGTGTTATAGGGCGACGCAGCTTGCGTATGTTTCATGTAGACAGGGCATCAATTTAAAGAGTTGACATGGACTATGCAATCGCGTTCTCCATCGTGCACAGACGTTACCCTCTGACTGTCTGAGTATTATGGGTGGTGCAGGGTATTACACAACACACTCAGGGGAATGAAGCCGAAATGTACTCTCTCGCACGCAGTACACAACGTTTGTAAGACACTTTGGTCGCTGTCCATGCATTCACTAGATTCTACTTTTAAGTTGATGTAAAGTTTACCTTATTAAAACCCAGAGTGTTTCGCAATGGGGCATAAAAATATTCTGCACCAAAAAATCATTTCGATAGAACAACTATGGACAAATCGCTTAATCTTGCAACGTGTACGGTTCATGAAATTTCAAATATTGTCACATGATTTAAGAATCGACCATTTGGCAATTAAAGTAGCGGTAGCCTACATATGCTTATTCAACAAGGGTTTACTGCATTTACCTTTTAAGTATCAGCATGAGTGAGTGAGCAATAAAATAAAGAAGACTGTACACACCGATCGTTAATGAAGCCTGACAAAATATTAGTGAGTTCTTTTTCTTCTGGTTTCAAGGCTTTCATGACGTCATTTAGAAGCAAGGTAATCCTTACCTTAATTTACCACATTAGTCTTCTCACAGAGAGTTGAATAAGTAAAGATAAAGTGTTGGTCCATGTTAATTCTTAAGACGCCGTTATAACCATTGACAGAACGCATCACCATCCATCAAACCGCATGAACTGATCTATTTTTGAATCCCTTTACCCTTTATTCGCAACTTGATGCGAACGCCTGTGACATTCAAATGGATTCGTGATTATTAGAATGGCAGACCAACTCAGCAGTCATGAAGATATTTCAGGTGTTTGCCTCACGCACATGTATCTTTTGCTCGCAGACGAAGAGAAGTAGTAGTGATACTGACCGCTAAGCGGGCAGGCTGCAATATGATATTTGTAATAATATCGGAATACCCGTTGGCATATATACTTTTGATGAAAGAGCAGGGAGATTTAGGAGTAGATTCCAAGAAAAAGTTCAAACGATGCACTGAAAAATCAATGAAAAATTTTACGCTAAACAGGAAAATGATATATTTTGAATTTTCCGGGTTCACAAAAAGTCGTGGTGTTTTTCACAAATATGCCACAAACAATCCTATTTACATTATTTTTAATATGAAGACGTCAGGCAAAGCAGTTGAAAACACATAAATCAGGAAAGTTTATATCCTCGAAAACACTTTTACATTATTTTTACAAAAAATCGATCTATTTGGGAAATTTCGTCATTCAGTGACGTCATGAAAGTGTACTTCAACAAAAAAATGCAAGCTGAAACTGCAAATGCTGGGTAGAATGCATGATTGTGCAAATACGAAACAAACAAATACCTTGTTTTTTCGCCAAATTTAGGTATTTCTGCATCATGATTGTGAAGTAATGTAAAGATGCTAAACATAGCAGTATTTTTTTCCAAAGTCCGTAGGCATGTTTTATTTATTATTCGTTTGTAATATACCTTACAGTGCACTAGAGCTGCACCTGATTTTTTTTAAAGTACTTTAACATTGTTTTGCGACATAAAATCATTTGTATTAAACGAGGTTTGTGTATGAAGTTAGGCAGACTGTGAGCTAAAATTTAGGAGATATGCAGAAAGTTTAACTTATGTAACTCTAAATTTCCAAAAGGTCAGACCCTTATTCCGAAGAAACAAGTTGCCACGGTTCCATACTTTAACATACCGTTAAACAGGCCTAGCAGACGAGGTGAGTTGGACTGGGACTGGGGCGGGAAGCGGCCTGGATTTAATAGGTATAGATTAATTCTTCAATAGTTGCACTGGAAATTGAAAAGCAATGTTTGCCGTAAATTGCCGTTATAGGAAACCCCCAAATTAAAAGGTAGTTTCGTAATTCCATCCCCTCACATGGCCTTTATGGTATACTTAATTAATAGCTGCTACCCTGGTGACTTTTATCTGCACATTTGAGAATTACTCTTGAGGATATGACCTACTGGTATCTCCTCGTACGAAAAAAATGAGCGATCGTAAATAATTTCTTTTTTAATAAAGTGTACCTGTACTGGTATCAAAAATGATAAATCATGATCAGTAAATGTGAGTTTCATGCCAGCATGTCTACTAATACGTAATTTAAAAGACTCTTCACTACACATACTGCATCTTATTCGTGGAACTTCGCGATAAGCATAGTTTTTGTTACATACTAAGGTCGGCTGCTTTTACGGGCGTATATGATTATGTCAAACCTTGATTTCAGTTTGCATGCAGGAGATTATAAAAGTGTAGTCTACCCACAAAGTTATCAACTGACGTTTTCACTAACAAATTCGGCACAAAAATCGCGTTTGCCATTAAAAAAGTTGTCTTTGGCAGTGAATGTAGAAAGTGAAAATAGATCATTTTTTGTGACGTTCTTCTCCATATGTCGATGTTTTGTGGCACTTTTGTTAAGTGGCAGAGAGACGCGTGGTTCGGCACTTTGGCAAGCATTGCTGAGCATGAAAGTGTGAATCAGGGTTGACTGCCGTGTATGTACTACTACATCCTGCGACATTTCACGTAGGATATGTGGGCTGTATGCACTCTTAGCAGATCTTTTTGTTCACTTTGGCCTTAGCCGTGGATAATTTTGAACGTATAGTTGGGCTATCTGAGTGTGGCATTTTTGTTCATCGAAAGTACAGGTTGAGGCCTCCCGGAAGACATTTTACGTGGAAGGCGGCATGTAAATAAAAATTAATTGGTTTACAATCATACGTATTTTGCCCTAGGTATGATGTGCCGTTGATCTGAAATTGGCATTTTTGCCCCATGACCGCACACAACCCCCCCCCCCGGAAAATCCCACCCGTACAACCCCCTTCAAAACTTTCCCTCCAAACCATTTGGAACTGACCTGGGTGGCAATTGCCCATGACGATTTTTTCCCGGGGGATCGTCCTGGATGGAAATTGTCCGGGAACCCTTGTGCCGTGGAATCAACGATGTGTTTTGGTCGGAGAGGGGATGTACACCCGTCACATAGTATTAAAAGTAATCAATTCTCACTTAAATGTCCCTCCGTATACAAATTAATAATTTATGGTCTATAAGTACTATTCTGGAATTATCCACTGAATGCATAAACCTGATAGTTGAGAGCATGATGCAACTCTAGTAAGATTATCAGAAGACGAAAAGAATAGGGGAAGCATTCCGATATTTTTCAAACGTTTCCACTTTTCCTTTACCAAGGTCACTATATATGCCTTTTTCTTTGTGTTTAACCCTATTGCGCTATACTAAAATTGTCACCGTCATCAGCCACCTTTTCAAAAGCTTGTGGAATACGGTGTCATAAATTTACACTCAATGACCGATATTGTCTGTCAAATATCTTGGTTGTGGCGATACCCTTATTTTAGGTACCTGTAAGGACAGCCGAAAGAGTAATTAATCGCTTAATGTGAGTGAAGATTGTTCGGTAGGTGTCATTCTCATGAGATGCGACGTGAGCTGAATAAATAAACTTGACACGAACATTGAGAACCCCCGAAGCAATCTTCAACAGCTGCTCTCTCGCATTAAACGCAAACGAATTAGTCTCTTGCAGAGATATGTGGAACAGATTAACCTGTAACTTTACTATTAGTGCTTGAGGTATAATCTAGACATCCATGTGTACAACATGAAAGTCAAAATATTTACAAGCAGCAACTAGCATAGCGACCTATCTCTGTAAAGATGCACTATAATATGCTGTGGGGATACAGGCTTCTTGTGGCAAGATGGAAAGTACGGCTTGCGTGCGCTACTTTGAATTGGCTATCTGTACTTTCCAAGTTGTCGATTATAAGTTCATCGACTGACAGTATATAAACGAAGGAGTGAATAAACGAACAAACCATGGGGAAGACTTGAATAGACGTGAAATGTCTTCACGCATTGCATCATGGAATGGGTCAAAGGTGAAGTGAACCACTCACCATCGCCGCAGTTTTCGATTACCTATTTCGGACGCATACATCATCGGTATTATAAGCACTAGCAATGTAGTGCAGGCGTTATACACGTCTGCCGCGGGCGGGCAAGTATAGCACACGCATGCGCACACAGGTGAAAAAGTTGTCACGGTACAGCTGACCCTGTGACCCCACCATAAGGCTGGTTGTTGAAGACTTCCAAATAGACTTAGTTTGGATTTACATTAGCTGAGCATATATTGGGTGTTACCCCGTAGTGTTATGATTGCCGCCATACGGAAACAATGTTAAGGCGTATTTAGACAATCACAAGGAAGGGTAGACTGCGTGGATAGTCTAACTTTCAGAAAACATATTTTGTTTACCACACTTTTGTTTTAACATGTGATTAACAGTGCTGAAACAAAACAGAGATAAGATAATAACCGGTGTGTGTATATAGGCATTCATATTCTAAACGAAACCACATGGCCGTGTACAGAAAAACCTTTCACCTACATCACATTATATGGCTTGCTGAGAATTTCAAATTTCTGCATTATACTTACTAAAGAGTAACTACTATACAGCAAACAATTGCTTCCGCGTTTACCTGCGTGTAATGTTAAAGTTCATGTACAGTCTATGAAACCAAGGAAAGACAACAACGTAGGCTTACAAAAGGTTCAATGGTATCCTATTTTAGGTATGAAGGACTCTCCGTATCAGAGTCCATTTCTGAATCCATAAATGAGTAGCTCACATTAAACAATTCAGTAACGATTTTACCATATTAAAGTAGGCTGCTTGTTTATTATTGGTAAGATGGTCAGTCAAAGAGAGATAGCAAATTATTAATCAACTCTCGGTGGTTGTCAGAAAAATCAGAGAGACCACAGATTTCAGATCTGTTTGCTCAACACTTTTGCCCAAATTTTGGTGATTTCTGATCAAAAGTTTTCCCCTATTATGTGTGTGTGCGTGTGGGTATGTGTGCATACATTACATTTAAGGAGCTGTCACACAGACTGAAACCCCATTGTAACCACTAAATCAACACCTTATGGTGGGGATGCGGCAGTGGCGTTACCGAGGAACAGATTGCTGTGAAAATGTCTCGGATGAAAACCACGTACACTGGTTGACTGGTGCAAGATAATTAACCACTTTAATTGAACATGTGTAGGCCTATAGAAAAATGCGTGCATGATGTGACAGAGCACCACAGTAGTATACTGACATTAATCCTTACTGGCAATAGCGCCACCTAGTTACAGAATCTTGGTAAAAAGTATCACCTATTGATGAACACCAACCATTTTTGGTTTAACGAATGACAACATAACTCTTGCATACAGAGACTGCATGTATGTTGACATTCCGTTAGGCCGTAATCATTAAAAAAGTTAAAACTTCTTTTCAGAATAAAACATGAAATCATTGGTCATAACTCTAATAATATAAACTTTATGTAAACGCACAAACACTGCCGAAAACTTACACCTTACCATATTACATAGCGCCTAGTAATCACGTACTGACGTTATGTAAACTGGTAAATGCATGTTTATCTCAAAAATGTGCCAAATTTCTCTTATTTCCAGTCGGAAAATTTTATACAGTCCAGGAAGTGTTACGCCACCAATTTGTGACGAAGGTAACACCCGATGATGCACCGAATGTTTTATACAGAAACTCGGCGTGAAGCCATATAGATCATCGCATGAAGATGAAAGGCGGAAAGTTTATCGCGTAAAGCCAGACGATCCTGCCGTGAAGCTGTCATGGTTCACGACCGAAGTCGCAGTATCATACACGTTTCACGTCAAAAAGACCACGGCAAATTTACCAAAGATTTTAAATGAATTATTACTATCACTGGACTGTAGTGTTGAAGCATTTACAAAATTTGATTAAATGTAATGAGAAAACATCGTGTTTTATCACTTTTTAGGTTGTACCGGGTTACACCGCCCTATATGCCATTGTCAACACGTAAAAAGTTTATTTTGCTTGGGACGTGATACAGAGTTAGGGCAGTTATGAGTCAAACAACTACATCATGCATTTATTGCGGTGCCATAACATGAAATGCGGACGTTGATAATATGGACAATTGCCAGAAAACTCCCCATGCCGCCCTCCCCTCCTTTGTAAATCAAGGACCTGTTTTCACCAACTCGAGCTTTCGAAATGAGTAGTATGAGTGAAAAGCCTATGTGCATTCATATGTAGGAAGCCGTGGTGGGGAGGGGCTAAAGACCCTTATCAAAAACGGTGCCGCTCCCCTCAATTCAAGAACGAAAACCTCTTGATTCTTCCCTCTGTAAAAACTTCAAATATTTGCAGTAATTTTCATTAAAATGGGTCCAATGAGTTGCACCAAATTGAATCTAAGGACCCTCAAATATTCCAAAAATTCCAAAGGGGAGGGGGTCATCCCCTCCCTTGAGACCCATCCACCAGAACGGCGGTCCATAACAACGTGCAGCCCCTCCCGTCAAGAACAGCTTCATACGCCTGTGCTATGCATGCCTTTGCTCCAAGTAAATATTACTCAAAACACTGCATTTAACAGTGATTTTGATGATTTAAGAATCTTAGATTGGCATGACGCATATACGGATGGGGAAGTACCTAACCAGGGTATACTGAGTTAGCCATGACAGTTTAAAATTAATGCAGCTGATAAAAACATTTACAAATTACAGCTTGGCACATGTATCAATCTACTGTTTATAGTGTTAACATTGCATTCCACTGCTATCGTTTCGAATATTGACACACTTAATTTTGTCGTAATTGGCGGCGCATGAGCCCAACACTGTATCGAACATCTTACGTTTCAACTGACGTCACGTTAACGCTACAAATCACCTAAAAGCCGAGAAATGAACTTGAAATTGAATTTATGACCAGGAAACCAGGGTCAGGTTCAAGAGAGGAGCTCAGAGGACAAACAAAAAACAAATGTCCAGCTCGATCCTTGTCAACTATGACCTGAAACATACTCCAGCAACTCCATAGAAAAGACGCCCGTACCATGTCTTCATCACCACGAGACTAACCCCGCGGGGCAGACTCTGTTTGCTCGGCTCCTCAGCTTCCCAAACCACTTTGGCAGACTGTGGGGATATGACTCAACAAGGAATATGCCGTACAATTTGCTACGTAAGCAACACGAGACGTTCCAAAGCTGCAATCCTGGACAGAATTATTATCTAGGACAAATCTCCCCGCCCACCTCAATCTGTCAATGTTGGTTTTGAAGGTGAATGGAAGTTCCGCGCTGAAGAAAATAGCGCCGTTCGTTTTCTCAACATTGAGTAAGGTTAGAAGGGGAATATAGGGGAAAATATCTTACACACTGTAAAAAAATTTCTGTAGATTTACAGAAAAAATATATAACGTAAGACATAAAAATAATGGAGAAAGTGCTGTCAACTTGTTCCAAAAATTGACAGTACTTTTTCTGTTCCTCTTTGTATTTCTTTGCTTTTTGTTCTGTTGTTCTACAACAGTTTACATAATTTTTTTACAGTGCAGGTCCGTAAATATCCCAATAATTTTGTGCAGGATCATTTGTAGCTTCTGAAACCCTCAACAGAAAAACAGAGGTTTCCGGAGGTTTAGCAATTCAAACCATACAATCAATAAAACACCACTACATTTCATACTAAATGAGCGGTTTAAAAGTATTCCTTTTAGTAACACCATTCTCTGCAAACACGGGAAAGGGAAATTTGGCCAAAAATTTTGTTGCTTAGTTCAAAATAAGTTTCTTGCAAAAAGTGAGTGGCAATGAGTATGTACGGGGCCTATAAAGCGTTTTTTTTTTTGTTTTCTGTGCATGATTGTTAACATCCAAAGCACCATGCAGCCTCACAGTGCCTTATACTTTTGATTGAGTGAAATACAAAGTTGTAAACACTATATACACTGTAAAAACAGTGTTTATGAATTAAACACTTTTCTAAACACTTTTTTGCCCCCACTTTGGAAACACGTTT
>WURT03172751.1:0-10437 GCA_009936505.3 Holothuria glaberrima | reverse complement strand
CCCCAATTAAGTGTGTAATTCAGTTCATACCATAGCCTCTCAGGGCCGTAGCTAGTTACCCAGTGTCGCCAGGAAGGGAGGGGATCTAATCGGAGAGGGCTTAGTGGAGGACGTGACATTTATGTTACTTCGCTTGTATGCATTTTGGCTATCTTGTGAGAGAGAGACGCGTATAGTTTTCTTTTTGGCTTGTTACAAAGAAGGAGGTGCTGATCCAGGCCCTTCCCCTTTGAGAAATTTTTGCTCGGATAAAAAATGGTGCTGTCTTTGACAAAGCTTTGAACTGATTTTTACTTTTTCGAAATTTTTCGAAAGGGTTTGTTGGTTGTCAGGTTGTGGCATGTCATGCATGGTGCAATAAGCCATGCACAGGCGGAGACTTGCCGTGGGGACCTCAATTTCCCCTTTTAGTGCGCTACTTGAATGGCCACTATTAGTTGGTGCGTAGCTTTTTTTTTTTTTTTTTTTTTTTTTTTGTTAAAATGCCTCTCAGTTGACACTCTTTTATTTCTAACTTACCCTTTTCAGCAAACATAACTTTTGTAACAGAAAAAAATGTTAAGCCTGCAATTTACAAGGCTTGGGGCCTGCCATTATCTGCAATTTGGGAGGCATTTTAAGCAAAAATTCCGTCTCTTGATATGCTACTATATGGGCTATACACTAGTGATTGTGGCACTTTGCCTAGAAAGTGTCACATATTAGGCCTTCAATTTCACCCCTCCCTCTTAAACAGCCTTAATGTCTTCTTAGCCCATAGACCCCTTTCCAAATAGCAATTACAAAGGATTGTGGGACAGACTTTTGGTCCGCGTTGGTTTTGTCAATGGCATTTTACTGTGGCAAAAATGACATACACCAAATTTCCATCCCATCCCATAATCCTGTGTAATTGCTCTCTGGAAAAGGGTCTATGAACTTCTATTATTGAATACTGTTCTATTTAGCTGGTAAGTTCGGTGAACTGATGAGCCGATTAGTGGATCTATAGGTTTTGCGTAGGAAGAGAAGTACACAGCAAAATGTTCTTGTACACCTACGATCTACCCTACCAAGGAAAGGTGTAGCTAGGCTACTCCCGGCTGTAGGGTTAGATCCAAATCATCGACAACCAAGACGTAGTTGTGCCAGCTTATGATGTGGTAGGCTAAGGAATAGTCTACGGTCCATCCCATCCTTTGGTTGTAGATGAACTATCAATGTGTGTCTATATGCAGGGAGCCGTCTATGACACACCGTGATAAAGACTGGGAGGCCTACATGCAACCAACATAAGTTAACATTCGAACATAAGGACTGTCTGACTGCAAGCGAAACAATCAGGGAATTTACATATTCGATCTCCAGTGCAACTTGTGTATCACAAAGCCATAGGGGAAAATCGATGTAGGGAAATTCTGCTTAGGCCTTTTCTTAGAAGTTATGAACACAATCGACATACTGAAGGCAATGTAGCAAGACAGGAACTTAGACATGAAAGATATGCATAGTGTTATTTGTCTTTGCATTCTTTATGTTACACACCGTATATTCAAAGTAAGGAAAATGAAGTAAACTTGTTGAAGCTGCAGGTGAAGGCACTTTTTGCTTGCAATTTTGCAGGACTGCATACGGGCTTCTCGAAGTTTCTAGCATCTATGGGGGCAGTAAAACCTTTTAACAGAAGTTTCAGGTTTGCAACGTGCAGAGGGATAGCCCTCTGGACATTTAATTAGCATACATATACAATACAAGAAGTCTAGTTCAGGGCAGTAGCCTGCGGGGACAGGGGGCAACTGCCCCCGAGATTCCCAAATCGAAAACGAAAGTTGTCCTACTTGAGAAAAAAAACTAAAATAGTGAAAATTCCACTCCCAAATTATGATTTCAAGGTCATAAAAAAATAAGATGGCACCCCGGCATACACATGCGAAAAACGGTCCGCCCGGGTGTCCACTATCTGCAGGCACGCCACTTTGTGTTCTGCTTGTAGACAGGGTCACGAACTGCCCCCCCCCCTTGGGGTTTCGTCCAGGCTACGGCTCTGTCGTTAGTAGTTACCGTAGTAGTAGGCAGGGCGCAGATCGAGTTTTAAAAGTGGAGGGACAAAATACTAGTTTGTTGATTTGTTTGATCGCTGTGAAGGTGTATTTATAAATGGATCGTAAACACTAACAATGCTTGGACTGAAAACATAGGCTTACAAGGCGGGGTCTGGGGCGGCAACCCCCTAGAGCAAAATGAAAGTCGATTTCAGCCCACTAGCACTTTCATATTCAGGGCACATTCATGAGCATCAGATTCAGTCACTTACCTGCTAGCCGATTAAATATTCAACAGCCTTTTTCCTCCCTCAGTCTCTAGAATATGTCAAAACTTTGGCAGGATTTACCTTAATATTTTCTCAAACATTGCACCAAAATGCATCTAAGGGGGGCTCTCCCTCCCCTTAGACCCCTCCCACAGGCCAGTAATAACACAGCATACTGCATGGCGCCGTGTGAGATAAATTCTGGCTACGTCACTGATTATTATGAATATTGTAAGGACTTCCCCAAAATTTATAACCAAAATCGATAGGTAATATAACACGGCAAGTGATTACAATGAAATTAGCATGCCATCACCGCAATATAAAACCCGATGCATGTCTATATTATATGTACATTTACAGGTTGTACGCGCGCGAAAAAATTTTAGTTACATTTTTCGGGCAAGTCGTTACAGCCCCCCCCCCCTCCCAATCAAATTGGGCTTCTACATCCATGATTATGACTTATGAAAAATGAAAGCCTGGCAGCGAAAAGTGGGAAGGGGACATTTTGTTTTATGTCCCTCCCGTATCAAAAAGTGGAGGGGACATGTTCCCCCAGTCCCCTTAGCCTATGTAAATATTTTCTGTGATCCCATGCATAAAAGTAGAACGATAGTAGTAATTAGTGGACTATACGAGGATTGAAAACTTATTTGAGAAACACAATGCGTCAAGGTACTGTAGGTTAGTTAGATGAGGTTTTACGGCTCAGTTTGTAACCAATTGGTTTAAGTCGGGCCGGCTACGGCTTTTGTTCCAGTTGTGGCTCACTGGCTCTTTTACCTACTCCATTGCTAATACTGAGAACCAAGCACAATGGCAGTAGCTTCCATTTTTAAAGTCTTTGGTATGACCCGGCCAAGTCAAGGTACTGTAGGGTGAGCAACATCGCCCGAATCAATATTAAATGCTCATATGAAAAACAAATACTTCGATGCGACATTGATAAGATTATAGACACATTAACAAATCGAAATAACATGTAAAACTATTTTATTTTAATTTTAGACAGCCCGCGCTGGCTGCTGAACGCATTTCAATTACAAAGACCACATAACATCTTTTCTGTTTTTATGATAACATTGATATGCAACATATCTGGTACAACTTTCAAACATGCTTTTTATCCCTTTAAAAATGATGTCATGATTTTGTAGTAATCGGGAAAAGTGCCCCCTCCCTATGAAATATCATTCATGACCGAAAATGAAAGTATATAAATGTTACCGCAAAACAATATTTCAAAACTGGATATTACTATAATGTAGTCGGATATGAATGTTGCTAATTGATACACATTCAGCACAATGCTTCTGATTTCGAGGAATGCTCAATGAACTGTTCATCGCAGTTTTTCTTTTTAATTGTATGTAATGAATTAATATTCTGTCTACGGCATTCATCATGACCATAGGCGAAGGAGGCGGGGGCTGCCGCTACAGCCCCCTAACCAAACATTTCTGTGAAAATTCGTACAATTTGCTAAGCATTTTTCGGGCACCTACTGAAGAAAAATAAATTGCAGTGATGTAGCTAAAAGGAAATCAGTAGTTTGAAAAAACTTCCTTGATAATTAAAAAAGTTCTGATTTGAATTGCACCAGTACCTATATATTCGGTAATTCACCAGTGTGTTTTTCAATGGCTCAACTTATATTATTATTATCAGTGGCATACTTGGGGCATGGCCACTGGGCCATCCCCCCCCCCCCCACCTCACTGATGCCGATTGCTTTTAGTACCTAAAACACGTAAATTTTGTAACACAAATTTTACTTCAAAGGTAGCATATGTGGCACCAGATTGCATGTAAGGACACCTAATTTTTCAGAAATTTTCAAAGGGAGGAGACACTCCCTTCCCCTAGTCCCCTTCCCCAGGCCAGTAATCACACAACATACTGCATGACCCCCTGTGAGATAAATTCTGGCTACGTCACTGATTATTATCATTATTGTAAGGATCTCCCCAATTTTTAGAACCAAAACGGAAGGGAAATATAACACAGCAAGTGATAAAAATTGCATGTCATCACTGCAATGTAAAACCCGATGCATGTCTATATATTATGTACATTTACATTCTGAACGCGCGCGGAAAAAATCTTTGGTTTCATTTTTCGGGCAAGAAGTTACAGCCCCCAAATCCAATTGGGCTCCTACGCTCATGATTATAACTTATGAAAAGTACAAGAAGGGTAGCGAAAAGTTGGGGGCATTTTGTGTTACGTCTCCCCCAATCAAAAAGTGGAGGGGACATGTCCCCCTGCCCCCCCCGGGATCGACGCCGATGGTCCTTGGCCGTAGGCGGGACAACGAAAGAGCTCATGCGTGGTGACCGTGATGGCCTTTCCTCAAAGTCGTGATCATCACTAGGACGGTGGCACAGAGTGTTAAGTACACTATATGTATAGGGTTCAGTGAACCTTAACATCGTCACACCTCACTGAACCCCGTAAAATTAGTGTACCTAACATTCTGTGCTATCTTCAACCTCTCATGTATCTTCTTTGTGATAAACCTGCATTCACAAGATGGCTCGATATCTCTCGATTCCATCACACTCCCCATAGGCTAAAAGGCGGGGGCAGGGGTGAACTCCCCAATAATTTGACTGAGGGGCAGAGATATCTTTCAGTCCCCACTGGCAATAATTTGAGGATGACAGTGTTTCGACATGTAGACAAATAGCTTAAATGTAGAAAAAAAATAATTAATTAGTATTTTATTTTGAATTTTTATTGATTAATGACAAAATTAATTTACTTTCAACAGGACATGCATATAATTCATATGTACTACGCGGGTGAACGAGAAGGACCCTCTCTGATCTCCCCTCGCCCTAACTTCCCCAATAAGGTATGACATTCCAGTTATACAGTAGTGTAGAGCTAAACTACCCGTTCTCAGGGCCTTAGCCGGCTACCCGTGCCACCATAAACGGAGTGGGGACCTAATTGAAGTGGCGGATCTACTATTTTGCAGACTGCAGACTGCAGACTGACTGGGATTTTGCAGACTAGATGTTACAAACTGCAGAACGCAGTAATAGATTAAATGATGCAAATTCCGTCAAGGGACCCTTCTGAGTACGATACTTAAATAAAAAACTGATCAAAATCTTGAAGTCAACGTTAATTTTACCGGCGAGTGTCTTTTCTTGTCCAGACTTAAGCAATTTTTGAGTTAAGCACGATTTTTCTTTACGGTGGGTTTTACAGTGAAATGCATTTTGCATTTTTGAATAAGCAAAAACATTCGACGTAAGTGAGACCCATGGCGAATCTCTGCACCATTCGCAGAGTTCTGCTCACTCGAGCCTAATACTGTAGCCCAGAATAATTTCTTGACCCCCATTTGAACGATATTGTAGCAACGAAGAACACGTTGACCTGCTTCACTTTTTCTGTGAGAGCCGCCCGAAATACCCTAACCTGACCAGGTGCAACTGCATGGTAGAACGCTACACAAACAACGCACGGTGTTGTATTAACGATGGACGTGGATTCATTCATTTTACTTTGACGGTGGAAAGGAGGTCCCCAAATTTCCCTTCAAAACTCAATGTCGTAATTTTTGGCGATTTAATACACTCAGCATGCCGATTTATTCTATTAAAATCAAGCATAGCCTAGTTGGGTTCAAGTTTCCCAATGAAAGTGACAGTAAAAATACGTTTCTAAATCAAACAGACTTTCTGCCAGCTCCCTCTCGCCGGCTACTCCCGCCCTGCGGCCTGCTGGAATGAGCGCTACTCGACTCGGCTTTTGCAACCCCAGTGATACATATCGCAAGTAGTACCTTTGTCGAATTGCAGAAAAAAATCGCAGCATTCGGAAGTGATAGAGAACCGCTCCTTCACGATTATTCATCATTTTATGTGTAAAAATATTTACACATGCGCTGAGCTGTAAATCGATTTTTTTTATTATATTAGACAGTCTCTGTACACTGTTTTGATATCGTAATCTATTCTTAAAGATCCCACACGTACGTTTCAAGAAGTCATTTGAGCACCAAAATCCTTCAATTTATGTTGAGGGGTGACAATGAGAATACGAAAACCTTGAGAGTCGAAAATGATGGATTGTGTTCAAACAAAATTTAGATGCATGTGTTGTGTTGGGCACAACTGAAGTTCAAGACTTTCAACAACCCTTACTTTCTAGTCCCAAAACTTGACTTATCAGAGCTTCGAGAATTCGATTGCAATGTTTTGTCTGGTAGTACATCCTGATATTGATTTTAATTATCAATCAGAGAAGACACATTCCAAACACAACAGGGCCTTTTTAAAGAATTTTTTTAGTGGCGGGCCATGTTACGAAAGGGAGCGTTTTTCGCGCTCCGTGAAGCGCGAGGTTAGCGGGTGGAGTCCAGGGGGCGAAGCCCCCGGAAACTCTGAGGTTTCCAAGATTGTCGATAGAAAATCCTGGTTTATCCAATGACAATCCAAGATTATCAAACTCATTTTGATAATCTTGGTTTATCTGTCGACAATCCAAGATTATCAAGAATATTTTGATAAACCCGGTTTATCATTCGAGAGTCCAAGAATATCTGTTGATAATCCAAGATTATTAAAACTTGCTTTGATAAACCTGGTTTACCGGTCGAGAATCCAAGACTATCAAAATAGATTTTGATAAACCTGGTTTGTCGGTCGAGAATCCAAGATTTTCGGTTGATAATCCAAGATTATCAAAACTTGTTTATCGGTCGATAAACCTGGTTTATCCGTCGAGAATCCAAGATTATCAAAAATTATTTTGATAAACATGGTTTATCGGTCGAGAATCCAAGATTATCGGTCGAGAATCCAAGACTATCGGTTGATAATACAAGATTATCAAAATTAATTTTGATAAACCTGGTTTATCGGTCGAGAATCCAAGTTTATCAAAATTTATTTTGATAAACCTGGTTTATCGGTCGACAATCCATGATTATCAAACTTCTGAGCTGACAGTGCAAGCCAAGTACCGCGAATCTTCGCACGTAGTCAGTACATCACTGAAGCTTTCTTTTGTCATAACATAACTTGTTGTAATGTTTTTGGTCCCGTGACAGGTATCTACTTTTATTTATTACTGTTATATATTGAATTCTAGTCGTACACATGCACTTCCAACTTCAACTGGCGGCGCGGTAACTGTAAGGTGTCCAAGTCTTGTAGTTTACTCGAGTAGCGCTAGCCTGTGATATACTGCTGTATTATCACGCAAATGTCCATCCCATGCGAACTGCACGCGAACAACTGCAAAATTATTTGATAATCTTGGATGTTCAACCGATAATCTTGGATTCTCAAACGATAATCATGGATTATCGAATAATTATTTGATAATCTTGGATTCTCGACCGATAATCTTGAATTTCGACCGATAGATCTAATCTTGGATTTTCAAACGATCATCTTGGATTATCGAAAAATAATTTGATAATATTGGATTCTCGACCGATAATCTTGGATTGTCGACCGATAAACTTGGATTATCGAAAAATTTTTATTGATAATCTTGGAATTTCTACCGATAATCTTGGATTCTCGAATAATAATTTGATAATCTTGGATTCTCGACCGATAATCTTGGATTATTGAAAAATAATGTGATAATCTTGGATTATCAACCGAAAATCTTGGATTCTCGACCGATAATCTTGGATTCATAAAGTTTTGATAATCTTGGATTCTCGAAAAAATAATTTGATGATCCTGGATTCTCGACCGATAATCTTGGATCATCGAAAAAATAATTTGATAATCTTGGATTTTCGACCGATAATCTTAGATTATCAAAAAAAAAATTGGATAATCTTGGATTCTCAACGGATAATCCTGGATTCTCGACCGATTATCTTAGATTATCAGAAAATAGTTTGATAATCTTGGATTCTCGACCGATAAACCAAGATTTTCGGTCGATGATCCAAGATTGTCGGTCGAGAATCCAAGATTATCGGTCGAGAATCCAAGATTATCGGTCGAGAATCCAAGATAATCACTCGAAAATCTTGGATTATCTTGCCAAATGTGCAACGAAGTGATATTCCAAGATTTTCGCGTGATAAACCAGGTTCGACGAGCCGAATGTTCACTAAATAGATAATCCAAGATTATCGATCGATAATCTTGGATTTTTGATCGAGAATCCAAGATTGTCAAAGTAATATTGTATATCGGGCGATAATCCAAGATTGTCGGGATAAACCTGGATTTTCATTTGATAATCCAAGATTATCAGTTGATAAACCTAGTTTATCATTGATAAACCAAGATTATCATGAGATAAACCTGGTTTTTCGTTGATAATCCAAGATTATCGACTGATAATCCAAGATTATCAGCCGAAAATCCAAGATTATCGTTTGATATTCTTGGATTATCGGTCGATAATCTTGGATTTTCTATTTATTGAACAATCGGCTTACCATAAGTGCTTATTTGTCTTTGCATTCTTTATGTTACACATCGTATATTCGACCCAAGAGGAACGAAGTGAACTTGTTGAAGCTGCAGGTGAAGGGATTTTTTGCTTGCAGTTTTGCAGGACTGTATGCTGGTATGGGGGCTTCTCGATAGGTTTCTTGCACTGTGGGGGCAGTAACACCTTTTAAGAGAAGTTTCAGGTTTTCGACGTGCAGGGGGATAGCCTTCTGGACATTTAATTAGTACGTACATACAATACAAGAAGACTTGTTCGTGACCGTAGCCTGCGGGGGGGGGGCAGGGGACAACTTCCCCCTGAGATTCCCAAATTGAAAATGAAAGTCCAAATTATGATTTCAAGGCCAAAAACATAAGATGGCACCCCGGCATACACATGCAAAACCTTAACGGTCCGCCCGGGTATACACTATCTGCAGGCACGCCACTTGGTGTTCTGCTCAGGGCCGTAGAGAGCGGATTGTGGGGGTGTCACACCCCCAATTTTTGGTCGCCGTCGGCAAATTTTCGGTCTGTCGGCAAAAAGGGGAGAGGGGAAGGAAAAGAGGAGAGGAGGAAAAGAAAAAAGGGAAAGGACAGGGGAAGGAAGGGAGTGAAATGGAAGACGGAGAATGGAAAGAAAAAAAACGAGAAAGAGAGAACGGGAATGCGTGGCCAGTCTGTCGTCGGCTATTTCAATTTTCGGCTCTTCAAGTTGGACCATTCAAGTTGAAGGCCCGTCGGCAAATTCATCATGATGTGACGGCCGTATCAACGGCCGTCGGTGTAATTGGACGAGTGACCGAGTCGGTCGGCAACTCGTGGAAAGAAAGGGAATTTAAGGCTTCCGTATATTCGCGCTATTTCGGGTCATATGACCAAGTGGTTTAGCAAGCCCTATTTGTGCGACAATGTAGCATTAACGGCGACAAGTGTCGCACAAAAAATCTGACAAGCAAATTCTACGCAGGTGTAAATTTTGACAGAATCAGCCTCACCAGAATAATTTTGCTATTTTCTTGCTGCCAGCATATCATATTTGTCTGCTTTAATTGCGACATGACTTCCTAATTCACAAGCCTTTATTTTAACCTCCCCGCCCCACTACCCTACTTTCATCTCGAAGTTCAGAAAGTAGAGTGATTCCGTGCATAACGTCCGCTGCGCAATATTTTTAGGTAGTAATATTTGTCACCCAGATTTTTTGGTTCCTCATTTGGGCAGAAATACACTCAAATATTGCACCATTTGCAATCTAGGCACCTTTCAAATTCAAAAAATTTTCCCCTTCCCCTTAGACCCCTCCCCCAGGTCACAGATCAGTAAATGTCGCATTGAGAAAACGTCCTAGCTAAAACACTGCATATGACATTCTTAAAAACACTTTATGAACATTATACTTCACTTTTATCATCACCATGTGATCAGCAGCACCCAGTTGCCATGGAGAGGGTATACTTAGCCCGTTTTCTGAACCCTTACCTTTACTTCAAACACATTTTGCAAATTCCTGAGGATCCGGTTTACCCACAACATCATGGGAAAAAATAATGCGTGCCGCGTGTCTTCCCTTCACTGTAAACTCAGGCGTTCAACTTTTGTACACCAAAATGTAACCGATATAGAACGCATCCGTGGCGTACGCAGGGGGCATTGAGCCATCACCCCCCCCCCCTCACTGATGCCACTTTTTTATTTAGTTCCTAAAAATACGTAAAT
>WURT03172729.1:0-10437 GCA_009936505.3 Holothuria glaberrima | reverse complement strand
ATCTGATCCGGGGAACGAGAGCGTTCCCACTAACAAATTGATCCCCTGCTCGGGGTCAGATCCGGATCTGATCGCCTGCTCGTACTCAAGTGGGAGCACACTCTGTTGCAAATTTCTACTTCTTGCGATCTTTTATTGAACAATTTGCTGTCTGCGGCTCTACAACCGCATATGGAGGACAGACGCAAACGCGATTAAAGTAAGTTAGCCGCACACTACATATTTTTTGCGTGACCCAACTCAACTCGACTGTTATGACCTAGTTACCTATAGTTGGCCCAGCGGCGTGGCTAGAAATTCATAACTGGGGGAGAGCACAATTTTGGGCGGCAAACTGTGCACGCGTAGCGTGCACTGCGAGCAGGGAGGCGTTACTTTGACAAAGCAACACCTCCCTGCTGCGAACGCGAAGCCATGAAAGGGTGGGGTTCAGGGGCCCGCCTAAGGGCACCTGGTGGAGTCCAGGGGCGAAGTCCCGGAAGCTCCTAGGTTTTAGTATTTCAGAAGCCTCAGCAAAACTGTTTCGAACGGAAATTTTCCAGTGAAATGTTTTGAGTTTTAGCACATTTAGACTTTTAGGAAGGGCTAGTTTGAGCACAGAGTTAGTATTACTGATGTGCGTCCCTGGATTAAATTTTTGTAAGAGCTGCCATGTGCTTTAAATGTAAAAAAGGCAGGGGCAAAGTTTTTTAAGTATCCGCGACGACCAGAAATTGGCTTGCTTAATTGATAATCAACTCTAAATGGTTCTTTTTGAAGAACATACAAAGAGTCCAGATATTCCACCTACTAGCCCGTGACTAGTTTTTGTCAGCTTGTGCTTTCGTCTAGAGTTGTCATCCCTGCATAATGGCTCAGCCTATAATAAACAGAGAAGTCTATTTCTCGTTGTGAAAAATACTTCCGGCGTCGACGCATAAACCTGGTAAAGGTTGGACACAGAAACCTGTTATAGCCTAGGAGATTTACTAACCTGTTTAGATCGGGAAGTTTGACAATTTAAAATTCGTGAGAATTTAGAAAGACAGAAATTTAAGTGATAGGCCTAATCCGTCAGTGATATTTAATAGACATTTAACACATAACCTTCAATTTTTTGGGGGGCCTGACGGAAGTTTGGGGACCTAGGGCCCCGCCCCCTCCCCTGTGGCTACGCCACTGAGTTGGTGCAACTTTCATTCGTTCGATTGGTAATGCACACTACACAACTGGTAACCCAGTTTTGACGAGGTTGCACTATGGCTTCGTGCGCAATCGCTGGTCCTTGATTGGTGATTTGCTTCATCCTTAAGACTGTGTCACACTCCAGTCGGGAAAAACATGTTCGCTTTCTCGACTGAAGGTGACGCGACTTTAAACTAGTCTAAAAAGATCGAGTCGTAGTCACAGACCCACGCACACAGCACACTACACGACTGCACTTTTTCTCCGGGGAAAAGCCATGGGGCGAAAGGAGTTCTGCTTCCTAAAGGAGCTACGTCCCTGATAAGACAATACGACAACAAACTAACCATCCCCTCTACCATCAGACCTCTACATCATGGAATCATGCGTGGTCCCGTTCTAGACTAGCTGAAATGGACAGATACTACACGCACACACCCAATCACTACACGACTGTTAGCCACCCGACGGTCGAGTTGGGTTTCGTCACGCTAAGTGTTGTAGTGTGCGGCTGAGCTTTACTTTAAGGTGTCAACTTGATGTTTTTACTCCAAATATGATTACTTGCATTATTATCTATTTAGACGCTTTGATATCCTCATCAAAAGCATTTAAAATTACAACTTTTCGAAAAGCTGGTGTGAAATTACGGAGTGCTTTTTACTAAAGCAATAAATAAGCTGATGACAAATCAAGGAAATGGAATGTTTTCATTTGTTTTACACATGTAATGTATGAGAAGTGACAACCCCAAAAAATATTCGTTAACATAAGTTTTGTTGAGTGATTTATCTAATACATGCAGGGATTTTGTGCGTAATCATTTAAAAAGTTCTTAGGTAATTTTTTATCCTGTATCGGTATATGTAATATATTTATCGGTTTTTGGACTCGCATATATAGTTCAGATAATAAAAACCGTGACATTTTATATTTTTGAACATTGCATAGTTTTGCACTCATGAGAACACAATACATCTTAGCGTCACATCAAATCTTAACTAATTTATGTTCAAATAGGAAGGTTTGCAAGTTATTCAACAATGTGTAAGACCTAAACTTTTCAGCTATTTTTATCTCGTCGCTCCGTGAGGAGGATGACTTGAGACATAGCAGTTACTTTGCCAGTTGAGCTGTATACGGCAATGCCAGCTGAAAAGCAACCGTTGCCATGGTAACGGTTAATTTCCACAAGTTACTACTTAAAAGGGCTAACCCATGATGGGGTACCCCAGGGTTAGATTTGTTAGTTAGATAAGGTTACACGGCTCAGTTTCTAACCAATTGGTTTAAGTCGGGCCGGCAACGGCCTTTTTCCAGTTGTGGCTCACTGGCTTGTTTTCCCTACTCCATTGCTCATGCTGAGCACCAAGCACAATGGCAGTAGGTTCCATTTTTATGAAGTCTTTGGTATAACCCGGCCAGGATTCGAGCCCCGACCTTCCGGCTGCAAGTCGGATACTCTAACCACTTGACTATGCAGTCGGCTAGGGTACCCCAGGGACACTGGAAGTCCATTACTGTGGGAGGGATGTAATGAAAACGTGTCCGTGTGTGCTTGTTAGTGCCTGAGTGTGCCTGTCCAGTTAGGTTAATAGCTTCTAAATGGTGAGGAAAAACTTTTTTCAAACTTGGTGGAAAGATACCTATGTTAAATCCTTGTATATCAATCACTACCGGAAGAAAAGTCAAAGGTTAGAGGTCAAAGGTCAAATTTGATGAAAATTCCCTTTTCTACATTTCTAAGAGGAAACAACCCAATAATATAAAACTGTCAAATATGTAATGAATATGTCTAGAACTACGCAAATGTGTGGGTCTTTTTCATGGCAACAGAGGTCAAAGTTCACCTGATGGAAGGGAAAATGTGTACAAATTTGCACCGCGAACTCTATGAGTGGGTGGAAAATGGTGTTTCGCTGACTCCGGAAGTAAATGACAGAGGAGGTCATAGGTGAAATTTGTTATAAGAGGTTTTTTGGCTATAATTCTAAGAGCAAACGTTGTACATCCATGAAGCTTCACATGTATTAGAGATGACCAGTTCCACCAAAATGTGTGGTTGCCATGGCAGCCGCGGTCAAAGTTCACATGATAGTAGGTCAAATGTACATTTTCGAGGTTTCAGATTTTGTCCAAATTACAGTTGAATGAGACGATCCAGATTTAAAAAGTAATCCCAAGTGGAAACAAATAATTTGGGAATAAACTTGTCCAATCATATTATCAGACTATAGTGTTACTTCCTTAGCAGTGTCGTAGTCCGTGGTTTTAGCTCGAAAAACATTTAAAACCGAGAAATACCAATCTTGATCTGGTACGACGTTATGAAATTCCACTTGTTGCAAATAAGGCTAGCATTGTGGTACAGTTCATTCCACAGTTTTGGTGCCAATCATGGGCACATGGCAGGACGTACTACAAGAGATGGAAGCTTTTCCCCTAAAATCTTCTCCATTGGGCAAACAATCACGACACGATTTTTGCCCTGAAAACTACATTTTTAGCCCTAATATCGACCCTTTCTCCTCCTATCGGTCTCTACCGCCCTCAGATTCACTGCCTCCTAGGATATATGCTGCTATTAACTTGGACAGGAAAATTGGGGAAATTTACCAGAACACAGACACAAAACTTACAAATCGTGAAATGTTTTCTTCAAAAACATATAAACAAATAATTTTATTACTTTAAACATTAAGTTACAAAGTCGTCTCAAAGCAATATATGTATCAAGCTCATCAGAAACAAAATAATTAAAAAGGTTATCAAGGGACTCTAAAGTTCTCTTCTGTTGTGCTAGTTCGTCAGCGTACAAAATCATTACATATATACTTGCAGCGTTCAACTGAGCAGATAAACATGAAATCTTGCCTATTTTCTCTTTTTACCTTCAATTTGTCTTAAATTTTCTTACATTTAACAACACATCAATGTTTCGTAATTGCAGTGTTTTACTTGAAAGTATACTCACATAAAATATCCTATTGGGTGGCAAACGATAATTTACACATCTTAACTCAAAGATGGATTCCAATAAAGATAAAGTTTGGATGAAAATCTCACCTTATACTATAAACCAGCAGGGGATCAAACTCCGCCATCCACAGAATTACTAGGATTTTCTACTGATACCCTCATCCACTCGGTAATTGCAGCAGCAACACTACAAATTTTTGGAAGAATTATCAGTTTGCTTTTCCTTGTTTTGTAGGTCCTTCCCTGGTAACTTTAACATACGAACAGAGATTTCATCGCTTTTAAAAACATTCCACATATATAAGATTATTGCATCTAGTCTATACTTATTTTAGTTAATGTAAATCAGGATTTGTTAATGTGTTCCCTATCACTTGGCTAAGTACGCTCTTTATCGCTTATTAAGCCTAACAGGATATTAAGGACCTCTTTTTGTTTCACTGTGTGGGTCTGAGTTTTTTTGTGTGTATAAAACCTTTATTGATACCCTAGTTGAGGGTTGTTTGCGGTAACGAAAACTGTTCATGAAAGTCAGTCAGTGGTAGGCCTAAGCAAAAGAATCTCTTCGGACGTGAGGTCCAGTGGCAAATTCCTGGTGGGATGGACTTGAAATTTCCCTTCCTTGCCTCTCTTTAGTCCATAACTGTCTAAATGTGAAAAATCAATGTATTTCGTACAGTAAATACTTTGAACAGTTACATGCACGTGGTAGATAACTTCTATAACATGCATGAGTTCCCAATCCCCCCCCCCCTTACACATGTCTTATCGACTAAGAAGAAGTAATAATCCTTCCTCTGTGAGGCTTTAACCGACCGCCGAAACGTTAACTTAATTGAATTAAATTACAGGTTAAAGGTGCGTCACACCAAAACCGGAATCCGCTGCGTTTTGCGAGAATTAACAACACTATTTCTGTGTGAATGGTTCCTATAGAAAAAAGGTACAAGTCATTTGCTTTGCGGCTCCCTCCCGCATAACGCAGCAGATTTCGATTTTGGTGTGAACGCACCCTGAGACATGTTAGGCCGATCCCAATGCTCCCCCCCTGCGTACGCCACTGTTTGTTGTAGACTAAATCTACATGGAAACGTATTCAAACATTCCAACAGTATCAAATTCCAAGGACAAACAGGACATTCAATTATAAAGAAAAACAAAAGGAATCTGAGGCAATGTGCCCACTTTACATAACAATCTGTGACTTTGATGAGAAGAGGTATTTTTAGAGAAAATAAGCACTCTTTAATATGAAATATCTTGAGTTAAGAAAATAGTATTGCTACGGGGTTTGAAGGGCACGAATTGGATTTTTTTTTCTTTCACATGAGACCCTTGTGAAATGCCACGTAAAATGCCTTTAATTCAAGAGGAACGAAAAGATGATATTTTTCTTTGCACCCTCAAATAGTATGCACACAGTGGAAAGCAAATGAACTCAGAAATTCATATTACATTACTACTTTCACTAAAAAGTTTGCAAATTGCCTTCATTACCAGATGATATTAAATGCCTGAAGGACTATTCTCAGTAGCTCCCGGACCTGTCTAGTGCAATGGTACATGGCTTCCCCGGCCTTAAATCGCAAGGTAGTCATACTGCTAAAAAGCCTAACATAGGATTCAGTAGAATTACTTCTTTTTGCACTTATTTTGATCGTAATATGTCAGAAAATCACATGTTCAAAAATGTATAACTGGAAAGTAAACCTTAGACAGTTAGAAGGACCCTCCTATTATCATCATGGCTTCAAGCCTACGACGCTCGCTGATTCGGGCTTCGCCATGGCATAGCGAACCACCCCCCCCCCCCTCCATATTTTCATCACAACTGTAACAACCTGGATCCGCAACGTAAGAAATGGGTATTTCTATACCCATGTACTCTTTATCTTAACATGTGTATTGATTTTTTTCCAGTTATATTCTATGGGGAGGGGTGTTTCATGCCTTTGGGTGAAACAGCCAGGTTATGAACAGAAAAAGGTTGGGAACCACTGCTTTAGTCCTAATGAATGCTGCGATGTGACTGGTCTGACGTCATAGACGATAGGTTAGAAAGCACACAGTAAGAGAAGAGGAAGCCGAGCACTCTACCATTTTAACACATTTTCGAGAAGAGGTAAGTGATAAATGCCAAATATTCCCCGGGTCACGGTGCTTGCTTCTACCAGGGAGTTGCAACACCCTGCTTCTACATTCGGACAGTTGCTGGAAATTATCATCAAGTACGTAGCAAGATACAACTGATTGACAGCAATCTCACCCGCAGTACGACCTACCATGACTTTATGATTCCTTGCAACAGTTTAGCTGGGATAGGCCTGCGTGAGTTACTCCATTCTCTCAAGGTAGAGCGCCCCTATTCATAGTTATAGTAATGCGTCCATTTGTTCGCTTCACAAATAACACCAATGAGCGACATTGGGATAACTTTTGTGATATGTTACCAAATAGGATGGGGTCTTTTGTCAGTTTGACATAAAAGAAGGCTAGATGAAGTATGACTGATGGTAAAATGAGGTCAATTAAATCAATTTTGGGGAAATTATGGGCTTAGAAGCTGGCCGTCGTATACAAGGCTTTCACTGAATAAAAAGGCTCTGGGTAAAGGTACGGAAGCTTTGTGCTCTGCTACCAAAAAATCTTCACGGTCATGGTATGGTAAATTGAAATTGCCATGAATGGCCACCTTGCCAGCTTTCTGGTGAGGGGTAGATTGCGCCTTGCGAAAACTTCTACAAGGTTTTAGCGGCCAGTTTACTTTTTCAAATGAGTTTGTAAGTCAATGGAGGATTTATTGAGGGTATGCTACCTCAAATGTTTGGATGGTGAAGTCAACACGGAGTAAGAGTGTTAGAGTTAGATGAGGTTTTACGGCCCAGTTTCTATCCAATTGGGTTAAGTCGGGCAGGCCACGGCCTTTTTTTCCAGTTGTAGCTCACTGGCTTGTTTCCCTACTTAGTCCATTGTTTATGCTAAGCACCTAGCACAATGGCAGTAGGTTCCATTTTTAAATTCTTCGGTATGACCCGGCCAGGATTCGAACCCTAGTCAACACGGAGAGGGTAATATATGTTGGTCTAAGCGTTGCACATTTTACGCTGGGCCGAAAATCACTTTTTGAGTTTTGGGGGAAAATACGAATAAAGGTCTAAAGGCTCGACAGGGGCCGCGGATGTGCAAAACACTTTCTTCCTCGGTGTGGTGTACAAGGTTCCGCCCTTTGGCTCCCAATGAGGTCCAGGGTCAACACACTGAAAGGAAACCAAAGGGGAGCCCGAAAGCTCGGGGTACCTACAAACTTTAAGGTATTAGAACAAAGCATGTAGCCATCAGTAAATAGCATTAATTCCAATGAAGTGATGGTGAGACAGCTTATGTAATGAATTCGCGCTAGATGTGTTGAAAAGTAGCTCACATTACACTGCAAGATTAATCCAGTGTTTTAAAATCACCTCCATATTGTCATTAGTTTAATTATGATCAGTATAATCTGGGAAAGGCAATGATATTTTCACCCCATATACTAGTTGGGGGAAATGGTTACCTTGTCCCTCTGTTCCAGGCGCTTACTAAAGGGATGATAGTGCTCCTAGCAGATGCTAGCTTGCTGCTATTCTATGGCCAACGATTTAGTTGAGTTGTGGAATACGACTACATATGGCAATTTCACAACTTGAAAGCGGCTACATATCCAACTCAGGGGCCGTCGCGAACGGGGGTGTGGGGGGATGTCTCACCCCCAAAGTTCGTCAGAGCGACGGTAGTCGGAAAATCTGAAACCAGTTGGAATTTTCTGATTCCTCAGTCTAGCATATTTTTCCGACTGAGCCTATGTCAAAAAAAATGGAATTAAAACTGTCCTTTGACATTTCAGTTGATGCAAAATTTCGACGCGTTTCGCGTGCATGCGTCACGGTTTGCGCTTTATCTCATTACCATTATTAAGGTAATTATACATGGAACTATTCCGATCACAACACTTTCCAAAAAACAGAGATACATCTCCAAACATCTGTAGGGCCTCGCATCAATATGGGATCTTTCAATCTAATTTGTAGCATACTGTAGAAGGTTGAAAGTACGTATTTGACGCTATGAATTTAAAAAAGAAAAAAAAAATGCCGGGCGCTTCGCGCGCATCCATTATCGGTATAGATGGTGATTGTTAATACACTTACGACCAAAAAGCATCCTGAAATGCGCTTTTTAGTCCTTCATTCCTTTTGCTATACCTATCAGAATGGAAGCCATTCGTCTGGAGCTTTCGTTCAGAATTAGTAAAAAATCCGATAGATGTAAAGTGCTTGATGTCATACTCTATATTATCATTTGGATGACAGGTAAGAAGCATTATATGTTTTGACCAGTTTTATATAATTAATCCAGAGCTTCCAGGTATCTGCCAGCCTTAGATACCCTTTTATAGTGCACAATGAAGGAAAGGAAATGTTCGTAATAGTCCAAGAATGTTTCTGTTGACTCCACACACGTATTTTTGCGAAAAAAATTTGTTCAAATAAAAGACAGTAAGAAGTCAAAAAAGAGGGGTCTTCAGGAGGTTTGTTGACAACGTATTTTTCTCTAAGACAACTTACTCTCTTTTTTCACATAACCAGAAAAAAAATATCGACATTTCCCAGCCATATATGAGCAGCTCAAAAAATATCCCAAACATAGCACCATTACGCATCTAGGCAACCTTAAATTAATGAAAACTTCTCAAAGCGTCGTGACAAAGGAAGGATCCCTACTGCTGCTGAATTCGCCAAATTATGAACATTTTTCAGCCATATATGAGCTAGTAGTGCGGCGGACCTGGGCCCAATGAAAAAGAAAGGCTAATAAAGGTTTGTTCAGTCCCCCCCCCCACCCCAATATTTGCCAAGTGCAGACATGAGACCCATATTTCAACGCAGGGTACATGCAGCTTAAAACACTCAGGAAATGCCGTTTCCGGCCAACTGGAGGGTTTGTAAAGCCAAAAATTTTCTTGTCCACTCCGCGCCAACCGATGGTGGCCCTCCGCTTAGAAACATATATTAACATTTTTCATAGAATGGTTTTCTTTTTCATTAATTGAGAGATTCCAGACTTGAGATACATACTTAAAGGCTGGGTACATGCAGCTTAAAACACTCGGGGAGTGCCGTTTCCGGCCATCTGGAGGGGTTTGTAAAGCCAAAAATTTTCTTGTCTGCTCCGCGCCAACCGATGATGGCGCTCCGTTTAGAAACATATATAAACATTCTCACAGATTGGCTTTTTTCATTAATTGAGAAGTTGCAGACATGAGATCCATATTTCAAGGACGGGTACATGCACCTTAAAACACTCAGGAAGTGCCGTTTCCGGCCATCTGGTGGGGTTTGTAAAGCCAACAGTTTTATTGTACGTTCCGTGCTCACGATGGTGGCGCTCCGCTTAGATAGTCTTCCTGGCATTCAGCCCCCCCCCCCCAATAATTTTTTCGTTCCATGCACTGAGCCTGATATGAGCAGCTCAAAAAAGTCCCAAAGATAGCACCATTTTGCATCTAATCAACCTTACATTACCAAAAATTTCTTAGACCCCTCCCCAAGGACGGCACCTTTATGTAGTGACAAAGGAAGGATCCCCACTGATGTATACAAAAAACGCACGGGGTGCATAAAAAGTGCACTATACTCGGTGCCGCTCAGTTGGAAAAACCATCCAGCCAGTCGGAATTTGGGACCGTCACACCCCCTAAACATATGACCCTAGCTACGGCCCTGATCCAACTGATTGGTGAGCAGATTCGATTTTTGAATCTGCTGCAACTCGTAGGCGACAGATAAAACCTCGACTGCGACAGGTCAGTCACCAGGTTTGGAAAAGAGCACCCTTCGTCAAATCCCAGACCGTCGTGAGTCGGCTGATTTGCAGACTCTCGACGGATATTTTGCATGTGTAGCCCCATTTTTGAGCAGAACAAATGGGGTAGTAATCTATATGATAGATCAGTCAAAATTTTGTTTAATGGGACAATTTAACGAATTTTGACCAATTTATTTTCAAAATTTCGTATTTGCCCTTTGAGAATTGATTTGAGAACGAGAATAAAGACCCTAAGATCTGGCCCCAGACTTGAATACAGGGTCTCTTTACTAAGTCTTCTCCCAACCACTCCAATTTAAAGGTGCTGAGTAGTCACCAAAACAGAATAAATTCTCGGACCCGCCGACTTCGTTATGTCACATCCGGTTATGCTTCTTGGTTTATCGATTCGATCCGAAATGCATTGTGTCTAGTACACACAATTCACAGCGT
>WURT03172718.1:0-10438 GCA_009936505.3 Holothuria glaberrima | reverse complement strand
TATATAAGATTCAATTACCGCCGTCCGTACCACACGCTAACTATAAAGGTGCAAAAGCCCACGAATGCTAAGATTTCAAAAAGTTATGATCCAAGTTACTGTTTACAATGAATTAATTGTCCCGTGTGATTCTTATTAACATATTTCCATAAGTAGAACACAGTGCCGAAAGTCCACATATTATCCGAGATTATGGAAATAGCCATATGCGACCTAACATACGATTATTTTTGTGGAAGTTACTAGGAGATAAAAACCCGTTTTATGCTAGATGTAATATACCTGTTATTAATATGAACAAAATGAAAGGTCACCCTTAATTGAATTGTATTTAATTTGACAAGATTCTGAATGTTTGTGGAAGAAGAAAACGGACAACTAGAAACCGACTTGAATAAAAACTTTAATAAAAACTAACAACAATCAAAACGATTTTTGTTTTACATTTATTGAAGCCACAGTAGACAAACAATTTAAACAAATAAAGAGCAGGTAATGTTGTAAAATAACACGTCTCGGAAAAATACACAACTTGATATGAAACTGTATATCAAGTTACTAAAGTTGAAGGAGTGTTTCTTTTCTCCGTTGCATTGCAGGGTATAGTCTCTACAATATTCATTATATTATACTCCGTGCCACCAGCCGCTCTGTGTACTTTAGATTGCAAGCATATGAGTTATAATCGTGTCCTTCAGCACAGTCGTAGCTTCGTCCGTCGTTGTCTTTATTGTGCGTACTGAAAGGTGTGTATGCCTTGTAAATATCTGAGAATTAGTTCTGTACAAAAGTTGATTAATTTTTTTTAATTCTCAAGGTTTTTTATTGGTTGCGTACCGTGGCGCACGCAGATTGGCAGCTCGTTCATACCATTAACATAAAACCGTTTTACTCTGAATATTACCGTAGTGTAAAATTTAGGTTAGCTTCTTGTCTCCTTTGACTCACCATGGGCTGAGTACAATATCTAAATTTATTTTTAAGAGGTATTCCACTAGCACTTTGATAAAAGTGTAATACTTGACTTAGAAAAACCACTGGAATGGGGTAACATATCCCGATAAATTTAAAGCCAAGGCAGCTGCAAGGTTTACCGTCTTTCTTGTTTGCTAAAAGATCAGTCTTTTGATGGAAGAGTATTTTTATACTACTGCAATTTCGTCTTATATTGGGCTATCCTTGTTTCTTATCTTCAATTTCACCAAAAAATTTAAATTGTGTGTGTTCTTTTTAATTGCGTATTGCTGTAAATGTTTAAGGTAGTTGTTCCCCTACATAAATCATAGCGTGTCTGTTCCCAACTATTTTACTAACTCCATGTCCTTCTTGTTGCTTTTTGTTGAACGTTTTTAAAGTTTAAATGAGTAAACAGATTGAGTTAAAGGAAAGTGGCAAGCATATTTTTATCGTAGACTTTGAAAAATATCACTCTTGTCAACCATAAAGCAAAGAGGAAGTTCTGTCAAAATGAGAGAAAATAGCAATATATCTTACTGGGCATAACTTTCATTCGTAGTAAACTTTTTGTAGTTAAAACAAAATAAAAGTAACTTACCACTGCAGCAGAAATATCATTCAAGAATGTGAACATATTCCTACTTGAAGCAGGAATATGTTGGGGTGGGTTCGTGGGGCCGTGATACCGCTTCGCAGAATGAAAGGCAGACATAAGTTTACAAAAACGTTTTAAAGAAAAACAGACTTTTGGAACTAACATTGGAAAAGTGCATTAATAGCCATATTTGTGGTATTTTCCTTAATGTGCTAAAGAAGTTAACGTCTGTATGTGATATATAATGAGTACGCAAATTATTCACAGCATCCTTCAAAGGACCTTTATACTAAACTTGTAGAATTTTGAAGACAAAGATTGTTATTTGTTCTGTATTAACTCTGAAGCAAATACAATTTGTTTGCATTCCTGTAAAAAGGCTCACTTAAAACACTCGATCTATACGCATGACATTTGTTAACAAAAGATATACCTAGGCCTACGCAATTAATTTTCGAAATTCTTAAAGAAAAAAATGGATATTTGCGTGCCATTTCCTACTTAGAAATAGCCATATGCTGATAATTTACATTTTTTTGTATAACAGCACAGTTGAAAAAAATAGCGTCAGTTAAGATTGTATTATGTTAGAGGAAACTACTAAGAAGTCAATAAAATTTGCCAATGAAAGTAAAAATCCCTTCAGTACGTTATTGAGGAACAAATATTTCCCTGAAATATGTGACACATACATATTAATTCCACGATAGAATAAATAGCCTACTGAACATACATTTGACGCAGAAAACCCTATTTAGTATCTTCTTTGACAATAACATTTAGTTCCAATAACCACCTTTCGTACGCAAATACTTTTATTTACTAAGCAATCGCTTTCTATCAATGTGAGTATTCTTCTCAGAATCATTGTTGGTGTCACTGAGTGATTAATCGAAATGAATCGCTTGTCTTTTTTCCTGTGACAACAAAGTCGAGTTGAATTTTTAGAAATAAACTTTACATACAAGCACAAGTAATGTATCAAATAATCGAATTAATGACACATTGTGTTTTTTTTTTTTTTTTGGAAACGTCGCGTGACAAACCTTACATGAAACTTATGGGGAATGTACAGTACTGATATTAAAGTGTGTGCAGAGAGGTTTGGGCAGTGTGAGCACGTATGTAAAAGAGTAAGCAAAGAGTTAAATGGATATTATTATCTTTCTCATTTTAGATCCAGTTTCCCCACATATGGTATCTAATGGAAGAGAAAACTATTCCAAGAATTCTCTTGCAAAATAAAATACAAAATAATAGTGATATCTATGGGTATTCTATGGAGAGAAATAACTAAAGACGTCATCTAGTTAGTAATATATTTCATACTGTAATTAATTTACAAAAATTAAACGTTTATTCAAATTCCCTATCTTAGATCTTTACGATGACATAAAGGCTGCTGCACAAAAGATTCTTCTAAATTGACAAAACAAAAAAAACATTCCTGAAACTATTCTTTCTTTTAAACACTGGAGTAACTTACGGGGTTGAGTTAACCATTACAATTTTGTAATTCAAAAGAGAACTGTGCTCAATTTAATTCATCTTGCAACTTATTTTTTTTTCTTTCCATACGTTGATTATAAAAGAAAATACCAATAAAACTCCAATAGAATGCATAATGCTTTGCAGAAAAAGTTTTCAACATATATGCCTTTGATTTGATAGTTATCAGTTCTTTCAAACACAAGCAGTATTCATCACCGAATATAAACGTCACACCATAGTCTCAACAATCAATTTTGTTGTAAAATATTAATATTATTTAATTGAAGCACAGTCTCTTGAACTAGTTAAAGAAATAGGATACGGCGTTTGTAAAATATACAGTGGTTACTAAAATAACAATGGTTACAAAAATAACTACTTATTTTCAATCCGAGCCTTTGGTCAGGATGCTGTTTCAGACAGCTCGCTGATCTAGGAATCATGCTAAAATTTTCGAGTCAGGGCCAATATAACACTATGATGTACATCTTACACACCCTCTTTCCCGCCAGATTATAAAGTGTCTCGTTTCCCGTCCACTGTCCGTCGTGTTTCCTCTCCTGTCATATTTCTCGTTAACTCTCTTGTCTCCTTCACTCTCCCATCTTTACCTTCCCTACCCCGTTCCTATTGTACCTCTATCCATTGCACTGTTGGGGTCCGATATGTTGAACAAGTTCCCCGGTGGGAATCTTCACGATATACAATGTACCCTGACTTACCCACACATGAAAGCCGTTGCCTTTACGGAAAGATCTGTGTAGGTATTTTTCGCAGTCATAAATGGTTGACCTAAAATTCTTATGTTGTGATACTTTCAAACCTCCTTTAAAATAAGCAGGGGATTCTTCTTTCAATGCTTAAAGTAGCATTTTTTTAGAAAGATGATTTTGGAACTGAGATGAAATTTCCTGAAATTTGTGTAGGTTAAATTCAATAACCAGATGTGAAAAAGAAATTGTACTTTTTAAACTTTGAATTTTACCACCGTGCGCTAGCCGAACGTATGGGGCACCTGGTCCAAATGAGATTTAAGAAACAAACTACTATCACAGTTGTCAAATTTACTTTTTTGTTACTGCACGGTTTCTAAATTTTATGGTTGAGACAAAAAAGTATAGATTTTGCAGTATTCGAGGAAGTTATCCTATTCTGAGTTAATATCTATGTCAAAGCTTAAAACTGTTTCGAACAATTGGAGAAAAGTGAAGTATATTAATTCTCAAATATTCTGGGTGACCTAAGCGTAATTTTGGAAATACTATCCCGAGCATTGCTGTAATGATGAAATGTTTCTTTTGGTGCTGGGTAAACTCTAAATTTATTCTTCGTGACGTTGAACAAAGACTTCAATGCAAGCTGTTGATTGTCCCAAAATAGCGTGCATCCAATTTGGAACGAGAAAAATTTTTTAGTTGCAATGGTTATATTTCTAATCTTTACAACACAAGTTCAAGTGGTAACGTTATTAAGGATTACTAAATGTTCATAGGTTCTTTTAATAAGTAAATGCTGGATATTACGAAGGGAGATTACATTTTGTTTCACGCTGTATATTTACCAGATGGTCTAAAAAGTAACGCTGTGAGTTTTGTTGCCGATTTTGACAAAATATTCCTGTTGTGAAAAACTTTCAGATGCAAATTTTCTGTCAAAAGTTTTGGAACAAATTGCCATTTATAATAATGATATTTCTAATTAATGATTCGAGCAAGTGTCGATTCTGTCATGACCACTATATTGTGAATCGTGTCTGTGAACTTAGATATACCCTCAACGGAAATAAGTATCCTATGTCTACAGAAGAGTATTCTAAATCAAGGTCAAAAATGCAGAACCCTTTTCTCAATAATCTATATTTTGAACCAATGGAATTATCGTAAGCTGTAGAACTCAGCATTGTTTACACATTTGAGAACACCGACATGTACAATTAGCACATTACCAGTTTTTCCATGGTCCCATACATCTTTGTTGTGACTTCTGCTTCCTAAATATTAATGGAAGTGACAGGTGCTCAATCACTTAATGGAGTCAATTTCAGTAGTTATATTCTATACACATATGACTTATTAAATAGATATTTTGTTATCTGCTTCATTTATCATATTTTCCTACTAGTTTATGTATATTGTATTTTATATCTAAATTACAACAAGAACAGAAATATGCATAAACGTTGAATGAGGGATGAATATAACAATTGTGATAATATGCACATGATAAGAATACATTTTTCTCTGCCTATTTAATGATATTATGTAAAAATAACCAATGATTAAGTTTCTATACTGTTAGGGATTTCTGCCGAATAAGAAAACAAAACAACAAAACATGCATCAGCAAATTCAAAAAAGTGCTGTTAATTAGTCTCAAAAAATTGACAGCACCTTTGCTGCATTCCCATTTTATTTATTTATGTTTCTTTTGTCCCTAATTTGTCAATATTTTATAGACATGTTTAATTGTGTAATTAATTTATATCATTCGTAAGGAAATCTTATTACATTGGTACTGGACAAGAAAATAACTAATAAGAAACTTACACTCAAAAACAAACATTTGTTAGCATGTCACCCTAACGAAATGATGACGAAGGAATACGTACTGACCAAGTTAGGGCAGGAATGATTTCACTAACTTCAATTTTATTCACTAAATTCAATTTTCAAAGTCTTTCAAAGTCGATACGAAAAGGGACTGACATATCCATGCCCTAATTGTTGTGTTACAAATTGGTTTTAAAGCAACGTTTAATGTTTTAAAAAATACAGAAATTCCACCCAGATGGCTTATGTATAATTAAGTTATCATTTTAAAGAAAATTCACCCAACCGTTTCTTCAGTATCTTATCACGTTTTTGTTCTTCGCCAGCACAGTTACTTGAAATTATTTCTCAAAAGATAAATTAAGCTTCGCTGTTAAGTGAATCTAAACTTAAACTCACCGTTCGTTGTAAGAAAGCAAGGAATCCAGTCAGAACACAACAGAAGTAAGAAGCCTTCCCCACTGAATTTGTCAAATACAATACTCAATACCGACTCTTATGAAACACAACCAAATACTGTAATAGGAACTGTTAAATTACAGCTAAATGTATGTAATGTAGTTTCATTTTACACCACCACGCACATCAAAGTAAGGAAGCGCGGAGTGTAATACGAGCAACCTTATAAATGTTCCTTTGGAATATATCTACATATTATTCGTGTTTTGAACGTTCCTCATGGTCATCCTTATCAGGAATATCTGCAGTTAAATAGTGTTTGACGTCAGCATTTCTTCGTTGTGACTCTTTTAAGGTACGGTACTAATGGACGTAATATATGTGTACATAGGCGTTGGAATCGCTACGGAGGGTACGGTATTTGCCGTACCATTTTCAGCGAATATTTAAACAAAAATGAATAAAAAATGGAAAAATGAAGATTAAAAAAAACAATTATTCTTCCTCTCTCCAATGTTTCTGACAATATAGTGAGTTACTTCAAAAGCTGACAAATATAGCACCAGAATGCATCTAAGGACACGTAATAATTCAAAAAAAAATTCCTCAAAGAGCAGGTGGACACAGCCTCCACTTTGACCCCTTCCCCAGACGCCAGTTTGGGCCGTTCCACTTTAAAAATCATTCCGATGCCTTTGTATGTTCATTTTATTTTCATGACTTATAGCAGAAAGCAAAACGAACATTTAAGTATAAAAACGGGATAAGTGTAAACCTATTTTATTTATTTTATTTATTTTTTTTCCTGAAGAAATGTTGCTAGTATAGTGCTAATAATGACCCGAGATATCGGCTCAGATTCAACATCCTCAGAGCAGGGAGGTGTTACTTTGGCAGGAGATCCAACTTAAAATGTAATTTATTCTAATCCTGTTTGATCGGTTTAAGAGTGAGGAGAAAATCATTTAATGACAGATCACCGGACTTCAAAACCTCCAATTCTTTTGTCTAATTCTTTCAACTGCTATTTCCTGTCCTAGCCAACCTTTTTCAACGACTCTATTAGGCTGACAATAGGATAATCGTGGACAATGATTTGATGTGTAGCAAGTTGCCGACAGGTTAGCAAGCGCCAATGTTTTCACATTCAAAACGACTGTTTATCGTGACAAAGTCTAACGATCCTTGTAATAAAAGAATTGCCCGTGCTATTTGCAAATGTGGAAAAGAGCTATGAGGCTATACGTTACTGTTGATTTCACATCAATTTGTGCTTTATTTCGGAACTTTAAAGTGGTGTATCCGTGCTCAAAATGTAACAAGAAATGGCAATGTGGTGTTTTTAAAAGGCGCACAACGCGCCACAAAGGCGCACATTAATTTTTGACTAAAACGACTGTCAATGTAAATTAAATGGGGAAATTTTCATGTGCCGCTCTTCAAGATTTAGCAGACGACGTGAACCTTTGTGTTTAGTTTCTTAAGTACCTTTAGGCCTATTTTATCTGAGAGATTACCTCAAAAAGGGATTATTGTCAACAACAGGAGTGGTCACTAGCTTAGATAAGCCTCCACTGTTTTCCTAGTGCCAGTCAAATGTATCGAAAAGCATATGGATATTGTAATCTTATTTGCACGGTGAAGAAGACACGAAATTTAAATCTGATATTCAAGTTGTAATCGACTAATACTTTCGGTATAAAAGTGGATGAACGGCTATCAGGAGAAAGCATTTCCTATGTGGGTTTTGAATCCTTATGTCGGCTTATAATTGGGTAAAAAGAACGAATAAGCTATATAATCATTAAGATACCCATACATAATACAGCAACATGTGCATGTAAAGTTTGTCACACAAATTCGTTCCTTTTTAAGGTAAAATATAATTTTTAATTCTTCGTCTGAAGAACCAATTCAAGACCTGAACTACCGAAGTCACGTTAGCGGTGCTTACCATAAGGGGCATTGCTAAAACACATTTACAGGGAATAATTAAGAAAGTCAAAATATCAAATTTACGTTGTTTACGTCTTAACCGACACGCTGTCTATGTAGTAGAAATGACATAGAAAGGAAACTTACCTAGTCTTATTCATGGATGAGTGTTGAAGAATTGAAACGAGAGACGAGGCCACGAAAGGTTTAGCACCGTGTACTGGGTTATTGAAGTACTTAGCGTACTACTTTCATCAAATGCCGTCTGAGTCTAGCCTCGGGTGGGGCGGGGTGTTCATTGTGAGTGGCTGAAGCTGTTTAGGCTTTATGGAGAAAAAGAACATATGTAGCCTTAGAATTTATTGCAATGTTAGTGTAAATTTGAAAATTTGAAGTATGAAAAAAGTTGCAGAATTAGCACGAACACGAGCAGTGCCACACTCATCGATTTTGGAATAAAAGAACAGATCCTGGCTACACGAAGGTAGGTATGGATAGGCTGAAGAAGCGGTGGGGCAAATAATTGACTGAGAGACGAAACCTCTCTCCTTCAGTATTTCAGGATAATTTCTTCGGGATATGATCAAATAGCTTGAAAGATATTGAAAACTTATAACCGTTATTGTATTTTAATTTTCCATTGATGAGTGACGAATCTAAACCATTTTCAAGATTTATAAGGTGCAAATACGGTCTTACAATTTCTTCTATCGCCTATGATGGTGACACTGCGGGATCGGGAGGGAATGGATCATCTCAGATGTTATCTTTGCAGTCCTTACCCCAAGTAAATATGGCTCTTATCAGCTTATCGGAAAATATACACACCTGTAGGCCCCCCCTTCTATTAGAAAGGGCGTACGATAACTGTTACATATGCGTAATAGACTTTGGATAATTACTAAATTGCCTTTTTAAAAGGGATATTTACAGTGACTTTCACTCACACGTGGGGACTAAGCACCCATCCCATTTTAACTTTTGTAAGGGTTTCTCGATATTATTATTCCAGAGCCTCATATAACTTCTACCATCATTGATTTAGTCTACCCTCACAAGTCCCATGCATCATCACATCGATCTGCTTTACCTTTCCTGACAGAAAAAAAGAATGTAATCAAATGTGATCAATTGTTTTCCTTCAGGTGATCAATGATGAAATGCATTTTGAGTTTTGACCCCAGGCACACATCAAAGATCGAGGAGGGATCCCCAAGTCATTCCATTTCTGCCAAAATGATGTTTTGCCCTCTCAGTAGGATACGTGGCAGTCCAGGAAAAACCCTCGTTCGTTTATTTTTCAATGACACTTGACTAACGTACTGTGCAGTCATTACTTTCACTATATCAACGTCATAATCTGATAAACTTCCGCTGTTTACTTTGGCTCGCTTCACGGTAGACACGACTGATTAGTCTGAACATATACTACTTTCGAGAAAAGATGTATATTGTTGCTTGATTAATGGATTTCCTTCGCGGACAACGCACAATGAGATTTTTGAACAGCAATACTGGCAAAAGTCAAGGATTCAAGCCTAAAGAGTATCTGACAAGCTTCATAAAACTGTAGCTTGCCTCACCATAAGGGTACGATTTACCCGGAATTCGTGCAAAATAAAGAGCAAAGACTGAAATGCCAAATGAAATTGTGCAGGATATTAAAATATAGTGTGTTTTTTTCATCAAGGTTGAACAAAATCATATTCGTGTTGTTGATTGTCTAGATATGGTTGAAGCCTATAATGGTGGTGGAATAAATAAACCCCCTGGTCAGAGTAACAATCCATCCCCCAGCATTTTCGAAGTGTGCATCAAGTGACATTGTACAGGGCGTGGAAAGCACCTCTCCTCGTAGTTCTAAGACCTGCCAATATACTACTAGTCAGTAAGGCAAACCAACTGCAGTCTATTGGCATAACGATGAGAGTGAAGTGGTGAAATAAAAAAGGCTAAAAATTAGGAACCAGAGAAATACGTAGTTGATAAAAACCTTATTGAATTATTCCATTAACAGTTAGGCCTATGTATTCCGTACTAAAGCAAGCATTGGTTCAGCTCTTTTGCAAATTCCAGTTAAAAGTAAATTAGTTTCAGAGAATTCCTTCCGGCTGCTAGCACCAAATTAATGACTTCAAGTTTTTTTCCCCATCAGTATTGTTATCAATGATACCAGAATCTTACTGTTAGCCTTAAAGAATGTAATCTGATATAGTAGATCAGTCGATATATCTTAGTTAGGGTGTCAGTATGCCATCAGGCAAAAGGCATTGATTTTAAAACGCACTGATTTTGATAATAACTTTAAGTAATAGTTAAACGTACTTAAGACTTTATAAACACAAATGACTTGGAGGCATACTTCCTACTGTACGTACTTCAGGCATTAATATCCTAACTATTTCCGCAGTGATACAAATCTGATAAGTTAACTATTCTACAATCTTGGACAAAACTGTTGGGACACTTTGTCATAATATTCTTGAATCTCATTTCCCAGGTTTGCATGAAA